>JAOPJG010000239.1:0-33233 GCA_027478255.1 Dispira simplex | reverse complement strand
ACAAAATCCTATTGGTTATGTCATTGTTGGTACAATTTTTGCTCCAAATCTCTATATAGTCGAAAAAAAATCACCCACTTAGATTCTTGCTCTTCCGAATCCGTTCATTCTATAGTACCTACATAGTGTTTATATGTCTTACGACATTAGTATTAGCTCGAAACCAAAGTTTATTAAAGGCTATTAGTTTACCCAATTCCCAACACATTATTTTTGGGGCTTTAGCATGGTTGACTATGCACACTCACGCTGGAATAGTGGACATGATTTTCGCCATTCCGGGCATGGTTTCTGCCCTTCTGGGCAAGGGTCGTGTTGATGCAAACAAAGCATGGTGTGATGATATGTTTAAATCATTACAATATGACAAAGAGGTATGTTGACCTTATAGGACTCTCCTGATATAAACCCAATTATGTGTTCATTTTTTGAATCCAGGGCATACTTTTCGATGGACGTATCTGATAGTATACATGCGATGTTACTAATGATTATTGATTGGAAATAGTGTCCAATAACAGTGTTTGTTCGGAATCGTGGTGGGCGCGCTGTGTGTGTCATCTCATAGGAATGCCATCTCCTTATCCAAGTTTAAAGACGAGCCGCGTGAGCTGTCCCCCGATGATACTTTTACGCTCATGTCCAACGAAATCAAACAGCTGGGGTACATGATACATAAGGATTATCATTGGTTACCTAGACGACGGGATAGATTCGAAAAAATAATTATAAAAAGACGCCGACTAAAGAAAACTGACGTGAAAAAAATAAAGGAGAAAACTTCGGAATCTCACCAACATCGTTCACTAGGCTTTAACACAGTCATGGACGAAACGTACATCCTAGGAAGGGTCGTTGACCTCCAATCAAGTTTTCTAGTTAACGTTCACGCATATGTAAAGTCGAAGACGTTTCTTTCCGACGACGATATTACTTTACGTAAGGTTGGTTTTACAGCGGTGACTGACAAAGACTTGCTGCGAGTGTCCCCTTACATGCTGGCATTACGCCACCAAAATTATGACGTCGCTGAAGCGTTAGTGGAGAATTACCAATTCAAACAGAAAACTATCTATGGTCCCGCAAAATTTCTTGAATCTTCTATCCAACCGTTTGTAAAGTCTTACGATGATTATTTCTCGAAGATATTCAAGTACCCGAAATCCCCTGAAAAGTTTGAGAATAGTGCATTCTTTCGAAATGTACATGGAAAAATCGTTAAAAACATCTTTTGGCCGGCACAAGCGATGGCTACCTTGCTAAATAAGGACATAGGCGTATTTGAGGTGGGTGGTCTCTGTCTCGAATTTTTTTATCGGGATCGGATTACATATTTTTGGGGAAAAGGAGATTTTTGGTCTGCAAATACGTATTTGATTTGAAGAAATGTTATTAATAGACTACTACCTTTTTTTTCTGTGAAAAGACTAGAAGGTACGAAACAGGATAATGTGATACAATCTCCATCAAGTTTTGTTAATTGTTTGCAATTTCAACGCCTACTAAAAACTCATTGAATAATTGCCAATTAGGTAATATAGGATTATCAAGGATGTAACACGATAAATTTGGCAGCTCTGATGTTATAGCCGTCCTCCACAAAGTGGAGAGAAAGTAGGTACACCCAGTAACAGTTATGCGACTGGCTCAGTTGGCTTAGTATATACCTCAAAAAAAACCTCAAGCTGGTACAACCTAGTCGGTTATCGGACGCTATATTCCTGGGACATCACTATTTAAATCACGTAACTGTAAGTGGTTGCCGACAATAAGTTACACAGTCAAATTTGCACAAAGGACAACAACCCGATTTCTCAGTCAGCCATTTATCGATACACTCCTTGTGGAAACGATGATCGCAGGGCAATGTGCGGGAATTCCGGGTACTGTAAAGTTTTCGGTTGTCCAAACAAATAACGCACACCGTTGTCCAGTGGTCACTTTCCAAGATGGGTTCATTTTCTTCATCATTATTCGAAGGAGCAGCCGTTGAGATGGAATGGCACCAAGCGGCTTCGTCCGAACCGGCATTCTCGAAAGACTTCTCACTCAGCATTGGGAGAGATAAGCTGTCATCTGGCGTTATCTTCCGTAGACGGGTAGGTTGCGGGAAAGTGGGTGTGCCTGGTTTAGCCGCAAAAACCCGCGGCGGACTATTTGGATCAGGGTCACCGATTACTACGGATGGGTTATCTGGTGTTGGGGGATGAAGTCGTTGATAAGGATTTTCTACGTGGACTATCACAGTAGAGTTATTACCAGTCCATGGCAGGCGATCCGTTTTTCCGAAAAGAGTGGATAAAGAAAGAGTGACCTTGCTATGAAGGTAGACGTGGCATGGTTGAGCGGCCGGATTCAGTCCGGAGTCAATGTGTTTCTCGTGTGTCGCACAGTCCAATGCTTGTTGTTTTTCCATTAAGCCTAGTTCCTCACTAGATAGGGGAGGTATATGGAGGGTGGAGTTCGCAGCTCTCAACAGTTCTAACATACGGGAGAGCCTCGCTTGGCGCAAGATCTCTTCTTTCCGTCTGTTATTATAGCGTAAGCAGAGAGCAACGCTCAGCATTAATAAGCACAGTACGATGCTTCCTATGACGGCGCCAATGAGGGCGCCATGACCAGTATTTCCGTAGCCATTCCGGTCCACAGCTGGCGAGCTCACCAGGCTAGGCTGTTCAGAGGTGGTGGCAATATCACGCGGGCGAACGGTGAATGTGGAGGCGGTGTAATGCCGCCATCGTGTCTGTGGCACAGCCTCGTTCGACTTATAGTTATACATCCCACTATGAAAAAAAACTGGTTAGGGTACAAATACGACGACAATTACTATTACAAGGTGGTAACAAGCAAATGTTAGTGTTACAAAATCATATTCCAGGTGACCCTACCAAAGTTCCATCCTATGGTATTTATAGACCACATCCTTGTCGGTCAGGAATTTCCATCCAATTTCGTGGTGTCATACATCCAACTTTGTAGCCGAAAGCTTCCCGATGCGCCTTTCGTTACCTTTTACTGACGGCCTCATATACAACCCACTATCCAAAAATTTCCAGTGTACCCTACGCCCCTTTGATTATTCACGCTGGGACGTTTGCGGACAGTGAGGCAAAGCGCTAGTCATTATTTTCAGTGTATCCTAATCACAGTATGTTTATAGTGTTAAAAAGCCTTTCATACATTGATGTAGCACCTTGGCAATAGTGATGTTATGTGTTCATCTGCACCCTTTGATGCCCAATCAGTTATTACTTTCAACGAAAAGGGTGCACTTCTTTTGTTGGAAATGCATCACCTTTGTTTCGAATAATAGTCAGCAGCAGCTCTGTTGCACTGACATTATTCCTGACTGCAGTCGTATTTCTTTAAAAAGGATAAAGTTGGATATGCCCACTCAGTGGTCATTTTCCTACACTCTTTTCTCTAGGCGGGGTAGGATGTGTGACTAATGTAGAGTGAACTTAATAATATACCCGGCAATTGTATCCAATGCGGTATATCGCTACAAGACCTTATCTTTTTTTAAATTAAGTTACATGCCCTCTTTCAATGTGGTTTTCACTTTATGTACTATCCGTCGTCTTTTTTAACCAATCCGGTTGAGCTTCCCCGAGTCTACCTGTTGGTGGCATGCAGTGTAGGAATTCGCAGTGCCGGAATTAGGTAATGAAGAGCAAGGGGGAGGGACAGCAAACCGGCCCGCATACTTCGCTGCAGTACTTTTATGGTATATCCTTTGTGTCCTTTCTTCGGATACAGCTCGATATTACCTTTTAACAGGATGACGTACCCTCTCTTCTCCATGACACACGCTGATTTTACAGCATTATCCAACGGGAAACCTAACTCCATTGGGACCTTCAACTCCATAATTTTCAGGCAGGTTTTACACACTAGCCGTTACACCAATACCACCAGTGTTGTGGAAGGGGGGGCGTTTTAACTCATTTAACATGGTTATAGGCAGTTGGTTCAAAAAAGGTTGGTGATTAACAGTACTGGAAGACACATCCATTTCATCAGTTGGTTTGGTGTATGTGCTTTAATACGCGGTAAGATATAGAACATATGGGTGATTTTTTTTTCAACTATATGGAAATTCGGAGCGAAAAATGTACCAACTTCAACATAGTCAATAGGATTTTGTGAGAGACCCATTCAACTTCGGCGGATTTTTCGCAATATAGTCGAAAAAAAACTATCCATATGATTTTCTCTCACTTCTTCATTGTGGTTTTTTCTGATGGAAATATAAAAGTTCGCATTGGGTGTGAGGCCTTCAGGTGCATAACAGGAGATACCAATTATGATGATTTCATTTTCATTTTGACATATAATATGTGTCGATATTTTATCGTGCACCGAATGATATGACTTTCCCAGCTCCGACGGTAATAATTACTGCAACTATAAGTTGACATCTTGTACCAATTCCCACTAAAGTGAATCTTCGTTTGTTAAATTGTGCGGTCCCTTGGCTTCTGTGGTGAGACACTTACCACTATTATATATGAGCTGATACTGCAGCCGAATAATACTAGTTCGTTTGTCGATTTTCAATGCAATGGGCTAGAATAGGTCAAGGATACGCTTTTGGGCGAATATGTATTCAGAGTGTCACGGAAGCCGAAAGGAGTGGATTGTACTTACACTGTTGAAACTAATACGAAATGGAAGCTATAATATAATATTGTATGTTGGGAATTGGGTAAACTAATAGCCTTTAATAAACATTGGATTTAACTAATACTAATGTCATAAGACATATAAACACTATGTAGGTACTATAGAATAAACTAAATTGGGAAGAACCTGAATCTAAGAGTGAGCACTCAGTGTGCGAACTATATACCAGTGGGTGACGTAAGCAATAGCCACTCACGTGACATAGGCTATGTATAGAGACGGACAACAGCCAAATATTAACATTGTAAAATATCATCAAAGGGGTGGAATGGATACCCACTAACACTCCTTTTTTCCCCTTCTCCTTGTTTGGACGTGATGGGCTTGTTTATGATCCTGGTGTCAGATTTTAGTGGCTACGGTTTCTGACTGTTATTTATGAACTTACTCTCACTCTTGGCGTACCCCTGCCACTTCTTTTTTCTCTGCTGCTTTCGTACACTGGTGGTGAGCTCTTACCCTTTTCCTTTACCGATTGTGGAATCTTTGTTGTAATGTGTTCCATCGGATTTCAGCAATCTTTTACTCTTACAGCTTTTTAAAAACGACATCACTAAATGGTTCGCTTCTCTACGCTATTAGCAAAAATACTCGTGTAGGTCCAGGATTCGGTAATCATGACGACAATCCTGAAAAAACGACACCAGGCACTGGAACTGCCTGGTTCGCCTTTATCGCCCATTAACGAACAAGACCAGTTTGGCGGCACATCTTCCTATAGCGAAAAGCGGAGTATTGGTAAAATTAATGCGGTAGGACAAGTAAGTTACCCAGTAATGAACTAACACTCACTATTTGGTGTAATATTCAAGTTAGTTCACAGTCAAACATCGCACCTTTGAATTGTTCTCGTATTCACACTTGAAGGTATAAACAATGATTTCCATATGGCTTGTGCCAAAGAGATCCCCATCCTACCAAGGCCCAACATTACAATCAAATTGGCTGACATTGCATGTGTTTGGCATTTCCTTGTATAACCATGGTTTTTTTATCTTGGTTGGCTGCGAACGTATACTACGATATATCTACCCCTTATATGTCCCTATTGCGTTTGGGTACGTTCCGTTGTCCATTGAAGCAGCCTAGCGGATTTTGGCAGGGTAATCAGTACTGGTTAATTCCTACTATCCTTACCTTGCTGTCAATGTTTACCCATTTCTACGGCATCTCCCGCGGTAGTTTTGTCGTATGGGACGAAGCTCACTTTGGTAAATTTGGATCTCACTATCTCAAAGGGACGTTTTATCACGACGTGCACCCGCCCTTGGCCAAAATGTTAGTGGGACTCAGCGGGTTATTAGCGCGGTACCGTGGTAACTTTGACTTCAAATCGGGCAACGATTATCCGGATCACGTCAACTACGTAGTCATGCGCGTGTTCAACGCTTGCTTTGGAGTGGCGTTGGTACCCTTGGCGTATTTTACGGCTCTTCAGTTGCGTTTGTCCCGCAATGCGGCTATCCTGGCGGCTGTGTTTGTCTTGGCGGACAATGCCCTCACCACGATCAGCCGTCTTATCCTGCTGGACTCGATTCTGCTTTTCTTCACCGCACTCTCGCTGCTTTGCGTCTCTGGATTTCACAACCAGCGTCACCAACCCTTTTCCTTTGACTGGTGGAAATGGTTATTATTAACAGGGGGTGCCTTAGGTGCGGTGATCAGTTCCAAATGGGTGGGTCTACTGGCCGTGGGTCTGGTGGGGCTATACACCGTAGAACAGCTGTACTGGATGTTGGGCGAACCTGCGCTAAACTGGCGTCGCTATGCCGCACATTGGATTGCGCGTGCAGTGTGCCTCATTGCGGTACCCGTGTTCATCTACTTGCTTTGCTTCAAAATCCACTTTCTACTATTACACAGTTCCGGTCCCGGCGATGCCACTATGCCATCCCTTTTCCAAGCACATCTGAAGGGCATCAACCTCAAGGATAATCCATTGGACGTTGCCTACGGTTCGACGGTATCCCTCAAGAGTAACAACCGGGGAACGGGGCTATTGCATTCCCACCCACACATGTACCCAGAAGGTTCCAAACAGCAGCAGATTACCTGCTACGGTCACAAGGACGATAACAACAACTTTATCATACTGAAACCCCACGGGCAACCCGAGGTGCCCAAAGACCTCGAGTTCATCCAGGAAGGCTCCATTGTACGTCTGAACCATTTACTCACAGGGGCTAACCTTCATAGTCACCATGTCGAGGCACCACTTAACAAAAAGGAGTATGAAGTCAGTGGGTATGGCAACCGGACTGTAGGGGATATCAAGGACCACTGGCGTGTGGAAATTTACGACGACGCTCACCTGAAAAATGGTGATAAGCCCGACAACGTGCGCGCCTTGTTGACCCGGATCCGTCTCCGTCACGTAAATCTGGGTTGTTACCTGCGTTCCAATCGAGATTCGCTGCCCGACTGGGGTTGGAAACAACACGAGGTGACATGCGATCCGTTGCGTCGGGATGATGCGTCTAATCTGTGGAATGTCGAGTATCACCGACATGAGAAGATGTCCCCTGCGCCTCAAAATTCCTTTAAAACCAATTTCCTAGACGACGTTATCCACCTCAACGTGGCCATGGCTGCGACCAACAACGCACTAGTTCCTAATCGCGACAAGATTGATATTCTGTCGTCAGAGCCCAACGAATGGCCCTTTTTAACCCTGGGTCTACGTATGTGCGGATGGGATGACAAACGGATGAAGTTTTACCTACTGGGTAACCCTGTCGTTTGGTGGGCCAGCTCGGCAGCGATGCTGGTATTCCCTTTTGTTTTCTTTTACTACGTGATACGCCAGGTACGGCACTACCGGGACTGGAGAAAGGGTGAATGGGATCAGTTTTTCCACAACGTCAAATTGTTGTGGGGTGGGTGGGCCCTGCATTACCTGCCGTTTTTCATCATGGGTCGTGTCACTTATCTCCACCACTACTTTCCCGCTGTCTACTTCTCCATGCTGTTCCTGGCGTTTATGATTGATCATTTCATGGGGCGTATCGCTGGAGGTCGGTTCCGAGATCCGGTAATTCTCTGCGCAGCTACCATCGCACTGGGGGTGTTTTGGTATTTCTCGCCGTTTACATTTGGGTTTGATTATCCTGCCAAGGAATTGGCCTCTCGTCAATGGCGTGCCTCGTGGAATATTTATAACAAGTGAGGTTTTCTTCCATATTTTTCTTACCTATACATTTTAGTCATTACTCGTTAGTTATGATTAGCTAGTCCGAACACCTTGGCTTCAGTGCATGCTTTTTTATGTACACACTTATCCCATTTCCTCTGTAAGTGATTGCAATTCGTTGGCAAGGAACCATGTGTATTTGCAAGTGGAGATTGTATACAATGAATGGATAATACATCACAGGGTTATCATAGACGACACAGTAATATACAGTAAACTTTGCCACCTCTTTCATTGCCGTGGTTGGTGTAATAATACCCATTGCATCACACCACTTAATGACAAAGGCGTATAAGATTAATAGCCGCACTACCTTGAAGAGTACGCAATTTGGAGCTGATAATCCACTTTAAAGGGAAAGTGTGAATCTAGGTCTCTAAGATACCCGTTCTCTTCCTTACTTTGGGTCGGATATATTTCCTTTTTAGCCATGAAGACCAGAGTTTGTGAAAAGTAGAGATAACTCAGCTGACTGGTAATAGCCCTCACATTGTTCTATTTATAATACATTAGTACTCCAGAGATGGAAACGTGAATTGAACATATAAAAAGGTAACCATATATTGAAAAAAAACGGCCAGATGTCACCATGATCTTAGGAATATAGTTTGGGGCTCATGACAAACTCGGTTAAGTGCTGGAAGTTGGGAATAGTAAAATAGAGTAAAGTAGTATTATCACAATCATCACTGCAAACATAAAATGAGTGAAGGATAGTCCCAATGATTTTAAATAAAGCTTATAAATTAGTGAAAGCCTGGCAAAGGGTAATGTGTAGAGGATACAATAAAATTCAGCAAATGCTAAGGGCAAAACGACAATAGGGTGGGCAAGCGTATAGCCGAAAAGGGAAACACGCTAACTCTCCCCCAAAAAAAAGAAAAAGCACACCTACACAGTTTTTGTTATAAAAGACAATCAAGGGAATATGGGCGACATTCGGGAGAGGCGTGTTAAATTAGCCAATAGGCCGTCTTTACGGGAGGCATGAACCGCACACTTTCTTGATGATTTTACGACCGAATGGAATATAGCTCGCGCAGTACCAAACCAGTGCGCAGAACTGTAGAATAACCATAATAATGGATAGGATGACGCTTCCCAGCTATGTAGTGACATAATATTGAAAAGCATTGTGATAATCATGGTCATCATAGGGACCTGAATAGAGTAAATATATTCGTTAGTATCCATTATATTGGTCTCTTACATAATTGCAGGTCATACAATTGTTTTAGCCACGAAAATAGTAAAATAGCTATGCTAGTATATTTCTCTCCGATCGTGATAGTTGCCAAGGGGATACAGCAGGTGAATCCGTTGGCTATGGTCTACAGAATCCAACTACTGTTGACCCCCGTGCATTATCAGCACCTGTTTTGTACTTACCACTAGCGCCGCAATAAAAGTAAGTACCAAGGTGATAATAAACACAATGGTGGCAATAATTCGAACCGGTTCAAAGGCCATTTTAAGTTGTCGCATGGGTCCCACCAGGAACATAGTTCCCAGTATTGCCACCACGTTACCCAGCGAGTAAAAGATGGCGAACCCCGCTAAATTGATCAAACCCAACATCATAAGGGAGAGGGCACACAGTACCAACCCTATAACAGCGCAAATACCAAAGGCATAGAGACGTTGGGTACGTGTCAATGAAAAGTAGTCGCTCAAGGGGGAGGAGTTGTCTTCGGCCGCCAGATTCAAGTCATCTGGTTGAATCTGTTGGGTAATTTTGGGCATTGTAATATTGAACGACATGGTGGAACGCTTTTAGCACACAGCCAAAAATAAATGTGAATAGTAATGTAAAATTTTGAGAAAGTGCAATAAAAAAGGATAAAATAAACAAAGAAGTAGCGAATAAAATCAGGCGAAGCAACGATGACGAAAATATAGAATATGGCAAAATTAGGAGAAAGCAGATTGGTGGTTTTTTCGACTATATAACGAAAAATCCGCCAGAGTTTGGTGAGTCTCTCACAAAACACTACTGGTTAAATTTTAGTTGCTACAACGGTTGCTCCAAATCGCTATATAGGCCAAAAGAATCACCCAGATTGCTACAGTTCGTGTGTGGGCCGACACCCTAGCAGTTGTGTTACCAGCCACCAAAAAAAAAGTACCAGGATTTTATCAAAAATCGGGGAAAATTTAGGAGTCAGTAGGGGGAGACGCCATACCACGTATAACAACTACGTTGCGAAATCATGATTTATTGTAAATATCAATTTTCGTATAAGTTTTGTAAAACCCATATAAGAACCAGATTTTACTAATAATAATTACCATCATTATCATGTACTGTGTGCATCCTCTTGAACCACCCATCGAAACATCTGTGGAAGTCACTTCGTTGGAGGGAACCAAGAACTTTACTATATGCCCCTATAATCTCATCACCATTGTCAAAGACTCTACCCTCCAGCTTTTTCTTGATACGCGGGAACAACCAAAAGTCACATGGTGCAAGGTCAGGAGAGTAAGGTGGTGCTTTAAGCAGTTGGAGTCCAAGCTCATCCATATGGGCCTTACTATGGTGGGAAACATGAGGCCTTGTATTATCTTGGTAGAGAATGATATAGGAATTGGGTGACTTTGGATGTATTTTTTTGCCATTTTTTAACCATTGGTTTGACACAGTTCTCTATGTAGTAAGAACTATTGACCTTAGTGTTACCAGTACCAAACACAGTATGAATAATACCAGTCCTACTAAAGAACACAGTTGGTAAAACTCTTCGTGGCTTCAAGGTCCACCATGGCTGAGCAGGGATGGGGTCATGCTAACCTTGGTGTTCTGGCACCCATACCTTTCGACTAGTGCCAGTCTGGGGGTTATTATGGTAAACCCAGGTTTCATCACACGTCATGATATTATACACAAGAGAGTTGGTTAGTTTCTGAAAATGGTCAAGGAAATTGAGGCAAAAGGTCTTGTAGTCATTCTGCAACTCCTATGTTAGGGAATGGGGAACCCAGGTACTAAGGTACGAATGGTAATGCAACTGGTTGTGAAGGATATTCCAAACGTCATACACGGAAGTCTTCATCTCCTGCGCAAGCACTCTCAAGGTCACAAATGAGTCTTTGTTAACTAGCCATTTGATGGTGTCACTTTTATATTCATAGGTCTCATTGGAAGGACGTCCTGTACTGTGTTTATCTTCTAATGACAAATTGCCCGTCTTGAATTTGTTGTACCAACAGCACACTGTTACATACGAAGGATAACCTTGTCCATAATAACCCTGCAAAGTTTGGTGGATTTCAGTTAGGTTTTGGCCATCTATAAAAAGAACCCAAATGTGGTGTCAAATTATGACTGGGGTAGTGGTGGGCATGGGGTGTTGTGACTTGGGTGAATGGGACATAGTAAATGACTTTTAAATTAGAATAACTCAACAAAAACAAAAGATAAAAAGGTAAAACCAAGACGTGTATGTGTACAGCATCATAGAGGTATGATGAAATAATCCATCAGTCTGTAATCCAGCCATAAGGTTTATTTTTAGGATTATTTATCAGTGCGAATTTTATCAGTTTTTGCAGAAAGATGGTGTGAATTTAATCATCACTCTTGAAATGTTTTGTGAAAAATTGTGTGCGAAGTTTGAACTACTTTCCTTTACCATTTCTATTGATGAGATTGAGCAGTATATTTAAACATACCTGATTCCTGTTGGTAGATTGGAGGGGGGGGTCCATTACTTTATCCTTTACTTATTCTATTCGTTTATAGTTTAGGGAATAAATTCATTCTTAGTACTGGTTGATTTCGTCCATTAAACAATTGTGTGGAGTTTTATATTAATCATAGCTAGTAATTTGTTCGTTAAGTGATGTTCCACTCGAGTATTGTCTCATTTTATTTTGTCATTCGATTTCATAGTGCACAATACTAATTCTAAACAGAGGATTGGTCAATTTGTGTCGTTATTTTATTTTAGTATTCCTATAAGTTTAGCATTATTCTACAAATTATATGGTACTCTTTATCATTATTGTTTTTTTATTATGTCACAGGAAGAAGCATCAGTCTCCTCTCGTTCTGTCCCCAAAAAACCCGTACATATGTTCCTATTAGCAAGGGGTAACAATAAAAAAAAGAAAAAATAATACATATTTACCCCTGAGTTACAGGAATTTTATAATGTACGGTACTTATCGAAATGATTCTAGTTGACTTATAAGTTGAAGTTACCTCTGACTTGTTGTGCGAGTATCACATTGTGAGATATCGTTGTATCACTCATCTCTCTGGCGTGTGGATCTAGTTGTATACTGTGATCCTGGTGTGGTAGATACACACAGCACTTGCCAAACCATGGCGTGAGGCTAGACCTGCATCGTAGACACACAGACGTTGCATCGTGCATACGTTATGTACGGGGATAGCACACTTCGCATCTAGTGAGGGCTGTTATCTAGCAATCTGATCACTAGCGTTCTAGTGTGATATTCATCCATCCATCTACTGTATGTACCTGTGGGATACGACTGTTCCTTTAGCCAATTTATGACTGTTACAAGTGTGTTGTGAATGTATGTCTTAATCGTTATCTCTTCCATATAGCCTTATCCTATAACGTTTATTTAGTTGTTACGAAAGAAGAACACTTACGGATGCTCGGGTGCCTGATCGAGATAGGGCTCGAAGCTTAGTGGCTACTCCAGCCTATACCCCATCGGACCCAGATACCCCTTTCCACGAAGAGTACTCTTGATCCGAACTAAGCACGGGTAAGCCCACTAACATGTGTCCTTTAACGGGATAGGCGCACACTCTTGTGCAATAAAACATCTGATGGAGAGGACACTTTACCTTCCCAGAGTTGATTCGTGTTGAAATAGGTGACAACTGTTATGGTATTACCTTAGCTACCCAAAAGTCAACCATTGTGTAGAGTAAAACGCCTTTCAGTTGGATGCAAAGAGTCCCTCTATTGCAAGTCAATAACCACTGGCTCAAGACTGCCAATCCCAAGGGGTTCACTGGCGGGTGATAAAACTGAATGCAAAATTTCCCGACCGCGTTACTCTGCCCAATCCCAATCTCAAAGCTAAAGAAACTGAAATGAAATACGGGGGGGGGGAGGAGAGGAGGGTTAACGGTATGCTGATCCCTGTAAGGTAAAACAATAGATACTGGTAATTTAATTTTCCATCCCTGTTGTAAAATAATATATCAGTGCTAAATGCGTTCCAAACGAAACCCTATTTGTTACAAGGATGATCCGCGCGCTTTTTTTCCAACCTTCTGGTGATTTGAAGCAAAAAATGCACCAATTACAATTTAATCAGTAAATTTTTGTGTGATACACATGTGCTTTGCATAGGTGAAAACGACATGCAAGGCACATCATTTGAAAGGAGCAAAGGATAGCAGGACTAGTAGGATTGAAAAAAAAACCACTAACATGGTTCCCATACAATGAAAGTTATCGCGGTTCTCCATACACTACTCAATTTATTGAGAAAAAAATCATCCTTGGACAACCATATAGAAGCATTAGTGGTGGAAGTCCCTGGCGGACAACCACAACATCACGTTCTGAGTCAATAGGTATTGGACAGACATTGCATAAAATTGTTACCCTCCAAGGACCATTACTGACAATAGAAAAAAAAAAGATTGTTGCTTCTGGTCAGTGCCTGAACTCATATGAAACACCGCCATAATACTACGATATACCCTATAAGTTACTTGACATAGTTGTGAAATGAAGCATTAAAGATATAATCGGTTTGTCAAATTATTTTGCCAATGGAGGATTCGTCTGGCGGGAGGTATACTGCCCGGGATCGCCAGTAATATTAAAAAAATATAACACATTATTGTATATAGTCGAGGAAGTGGTACGCTATCCTGAATTTGTTAAACGTGCAATATGCAATGGTCCACAGGTTGTAATAACCTTATCACAGCACGGTGCGGCTTCATTGGTTTTTAGAGCCACTAGATAGGAACAGATGTCGAAAATCATCGTTAGTTTTTACGCTAGTTCCATCACCGCTAGACACCTTTGCACCTTGTATAATGTGATCTGAAGAAGCATTATTGTTGGTAGACAATTGTAAAGTAGGTATGGCTGGATTCGATTGTTTGCGCGCAGGTTGTGGTACAACACCGTGCGATCCCTTACGAAGTGCTCTATAGTGTTATCCAACGATAGGTGGAATAAAAAAACAGCAATATTAGTTAGTCACAGGTAGTGAGTACATCCTTATCCACATTATGACATACTAGCTATCCTAACACTTGCTGGTTCAAATGTTGTACTTCGTATGTTGTGTTCACCTTTGCAAAGGGGATAGTTGGTAATATATTATCGGAATTCCATTGGTGATGCGTGTTGTTAAAGACAGCCAGGAATTTTTACAGCAGGTATCCGTCCCGTTGGTTGAAAAAAAATCAGGATCGCTGGTGACAGAGTACAGAGTACGGCAAACATCAGCGCTAATATCCTCCTCCTTCCCCCCTCTACACACACACGCAAAATTGTCGGTGCGCGAAAGTTCTGTAGTGATTACTTACCTAGGAACCATACTGGTGACGGCGGGTACCTTTGTGTGAACTGGTACTGCCGGTTGATGGGATGCTGTCAAAGACATTTCCTGAGACTTAGGGGCTGCAAAATTAACTTTTACCCGGCTACCGTCTATCACTCGGTTGTGGAGATTCTCAACGGCATGTGTCGCTTCCACCACGTGGGTATACCCCACAAATACTTTACTGGCTTCCTTGTTCACATGTACTCGTTGTACTGATCCGTATTCACTAAAAATCTGACGAAGGCGGTTCAGTTTAACAGGTTGCGCAAAATGAGTCATCCGTACCGTGGTTGATGGCTGGGTTGGGAGAACCAACTGCTGGTTAACGGTTCCAGAGAAGTTACGCAAAGGAGTGTCAGATTTCTCTGGGTCCGCTACATTTACCAAAAGGGGTTGTCCCTCGAAGATATGACCGTTGAGAGCCGTTTGAGCTCGTTTAGCTTCCTGAGAGCTTCGGAATTCCACAAAAGCAAAATCTTTGACTTGATCCAAGGTGGGTCCCTTTGGTAAACGCACATCGGTCAAGGTGCCAAACGAATTAAACAATGCCCTCAACTGGTCTTCCGTACACGACGTGGGTAGGTTGCTCACGTATAACACCCGGTCATCCTTCGTTTTCGGTATTGTGCGACCGTGGGGAAGATGGCGTTTGCTCGGGTCAGACAGGGCAACCGACAGGGCACCATGTGCCATATTCCACCGGTAATTGTTAAGGTGCTCCACTGCTTTGCGGGCATCCGCGGCGGTGGCGAATTCTACGTAGGCGAAACACCTTGCTTTACCCCGTCGTGTGGAAGGCAAACGTACCTGTTTGAGTGAACCCACCGTTGCAAACAGATCCCGTAATTGGGCAGGGGTAGTCGAGGCCTGGAAATTACATACGAAAACAGTATGAGGATCTGCTTCTGTAGCGGCATACCGGTGTACCGTCATCGGCTGACCCGCCAAAACTTGGTCGTGTTTTGTACGTAGGGCTTCCGGAACCGATGCAGGAGAGGAAAATTCTACATATCCGTAACCTTTAAGGGCCCCGGTCATATCTCGCACCAGGGTCACCTTCTTCACTGGACCACAAGATTCGAACCAGTCCCGGAGCTCAGCTTCTCGCACTGATGGATGCAGACAGCTCACCAGGACGGTGTCAGCGTTATTGGCGGTCATGGGGGACTCCCCGGCCTGTTCATCCGAGGGGGGCACGGTTTCCATCTCAGATGTATTTCGCTTTTTCATGTACCGTGGGCGCTTTTCACAAGGAGGACTATCACTCCCGGGCGTGGGGGCAGTGTCACCCAGCCCCTCTTCAAGTGTGCCGCCTTCGCCAGATGCTTCAGGATGACTTTCGGCGTCCGAAGACGAGCGCTTGCGCTTTTCAACGGCGCGTATATCACTAGTCTGAGCTTGTTCGCTGTCCTTCTGGCGACGTTTTTTCTTATTAGCACGATCTCTCTGTCGTTGTCGTTCTATTTTACTTTCCATTCGTTGCTTGAACTGCTGTTGTTCCGCCAACATTTGCTGGTTACGGATTTCCACCGCTGTCCGGGCTGAATTTACTTTACTCGTCATATCTATTGCGGTTTCCATATTACCGTATAATTTCTCAAATGTTAGAGCGTACTCAAATAGACGTTCCGACCAATCCAAGGGCACGCGGAGGGCACGGGTAAGCGATTTTCGGGCGGCAGATATCGTTCCGTAGCTAATTTCGAATTCGGCATACTGAATCCATACATGGACTTGGGTCGGTCGGAGATGAAGAAGCTCTTGCCATAATGTACGAGCATAATCCGCAGAGTGCCATACGGTGGTTTCCAGTGCGATCTGGTATAGTTCTAGTCGAAATTGCGGGTCGTGGGTTTTGCACAGTTCCCGTACCAATACCTGGTGAGAACGGAAGCTCTTACGTAATGCATCTTGTATGTCGGCAGAGGGGGTAGTGGACCTGCATCTGCGACGTTGCTGAGCGAGCTGTTCCAAGCATAATGTCACCAGGTCGTCTAAACTGGGTGTCACACGAAAGTAGCTCAGTGCTCGTTCAAAGATATTGGCAGAATCTGCCTGGACTAACGTAGGATGCATCTCGCACGACCGGAGGTAATCGGCCCATAATTGACCTGACCAGGGGCAATTTTTCACAGACCGTGCGCACACCGCGACAAATTTTTCCCTTAAAGTGGAATCTCCAAAAAGAAACCCGGCATAACTCTGCCATAACTCAGGTTGTAGGTAATGGATCACAATGGCGCGTTCGTACAAGGTAGCAATTTCATGGGGTGCTACGGGGGTCCGACTGGTTTGCAATGAGTGAATGTATTTACGATAGGTGAAAAAATCATGACCTGATTCCATCAACTGGGTTTCCCAGCGCTCGCGTCTGTCCCGTTGGATGCGGGCCTCGGCCACCAACCGGTTGGTATCCACCATGATCCTTTCGTAATCGGATGATCGGTAAGTGGTAATAAAACTGGAGTAGTCGGTAAAAATGTCATCCAGACGGGGCGACGGTATAGCTAGTTGTTGCTGGTATAGGACATCTATGCGTTGCATGTGATTCCCCCGGTCGGCAGAGTCCTCAATGGTAGCCAAGAGTTGCTCCATTTCAAAATCGCGTACCGTGTAAAATACCGTGTACCCTTGTGGGTAATGGTAGCGGGTGGCCAGCTGAGCTTGGTCAAAAACGTCCCGCACGTCCTGTAAGGTCAGAAGCGGGTCATTTTCCGTACCCACATTCGATGTTTGGGTGTGGTACGTTTCAATCGCGTTGTGTAAATAAGCCGACCAGAGATTGATGGATAGATAGTCTTGGACCGCAATTTGGTAAAGTGCAAGTAGCTTCTTCTTGGCGTCGGCATCCGTTGCTTCTGTTGTCCGGTCTGACAGCCAGGCCAGCCAGAGGTCTTCACTCAGTCCGAAATGCATTTGCATTGCCTGACGCGCGGTTTCCACCTCGGTAATACGACCTTGCTCTCGTAGATATTGGATGAATGCCACGTACTTGTCGTATTGGTACGGGTTGTTGGCTAGTGTGTCACGCATTGTGGCTAGTTGGTGGCATTCTTCCTGAGCCACAACAGCTTCGCCGTGGTCCTTTGCGGGTGACAAGGGTATACTGTATGGTGAGTGAGACGGAGTTGATTCAGTTAGCTCTGCGCCTGCGTTGGCAGTCACCGTAGGGTCATCGTCTTCGATTAAGGAAAACTCACTTTCGTTATCAGTATCGGTAGAATGAGCGGACATGGGGAATGCTAGTAAAGTAAAGGCAGTGTATGGAAATTTCCCAGTTATGGAAGTAGAAAAACAGTGAGGCAGGTAATGTTAAAGTCGCCTCAATAACGCAATAGAAAAAAGTAAAGAATGATAGCGTGAAGAAAAGTAGGCATAATTGTCCAAGACGAATGTTTTCTAATTGGCTGTCTAAGGTTTTTTATAATATACAAACTCAGTAATACCAAAGGGAGCAGAGGCCGTTTTCGCTTTCCAGTGGAGGGCCAGGCTGGTTTTTCCACGCTGCGTCGTCAATTTTTGTTTGTGGTTATCCTATCGTTTTTTTTACACGGGCGAGTAGGTAAGTTATACCTCCCCCATTCCTGTATTGTCACCCGGTGTTCAATTTAGTGATCTTTAAAAACTCAACAAGTGCACGGAGCCCATTTTGGCCCGCACTGGATAGATATTTATCGTAAACATTCCCTCCCTATCCGTTCGTTCTCAGCCATTAGTGTTAGCTAACATATCCGGAGCATTCATACCTACACCGATTTAACATATTAGCAACTTCCTTCAATCGTTCGAAATGGCAAACAGGAATCGTACGGTCAGGCAACCGTTGCAAACGTTGGCTGATCGTCTCGAACGCACCGAAGCCCTCCAGAACGAGGAACGGGAGGTAGATAAACTTTTAGCGAGTCTCAGGCAGTGCCAGCAAGTGTTTGATAAACTGCGGGTCTGGCAAGCGTCGCAAGAACCGCTGCTTAGCTACACTGTCCGAACCCTCCCCACTCCGGTTACCCAGCTCCAACAATGCATGCTGACCCTCCGCTGTCACCAGAGGCTTCACCTGATATCGTGGTTTCTCCAGATTACCTCAGGGCAACTCTCCCAGGGCGCCCATGCGGACCATCAAACATTCCGCCGAGAGTTTCGTTTGCCCGAACACTTAATTAACGAGGGTCCACCCTTGGAATTTACGTTTGATACCGATCCTCGAATTTACCTGGTCCCGTGTGAATTACGGGTGGTACTTCTGTTCCGACCCGCGGGTTCCCTACCCAACTCGGCTTTTTCTGGTAGGTACATTGCCCATGACTGTAGCTATCAACCAGGTTAGCCCAAACTAACCAATGGCGATATGGTAACCCTGTCAGATATTCTATGCATGATCCATAAGCTTTGGGTGGAATAACAGAAATATGTTAATACCCACCCATACTTACCAAAATGTAATACTATGGTGTGCTCATTACACTGCTCGTCATTATCACTTGAGGAAAAAAAGCATTTCGTACTGACAGAAGTGGTGCTTTTACCTTGCGTTAACATTTGCCATTGTTCCATAGATATCAAATTCACACTCGGTTCCTTTAATTTGAACATCATCGACTTTGCTCGGCCTCCGGATCCTACTATTCTGCCCTTGGGCGCCGTTACGAAAAAGATGGATTCCACCACCACTCCTTACACAGTTCTCGAATTATACCGTTGCTTAATTAGTTCCCCCATGCCATCATTAAAGCGATGCGCGCTTGCGATTCATTTGGCACTCCCCCATTATCTCTCTATTCAGTTTCGAATGCTGTCGTCTAACCCAACGAAAGAGGACGAAATCCCCGAAACATTTTTCCGGTCACTATTGAGCAGTGATATTCACAGGTACGCCATAAGTTATCAAAGGAGGGAATTACAGCGCGATTAAGTGAAACAAGGGAAATAAGAGAAACATTCCCAAGGGTACGATATTGGTGCACTAATAAGCGGGATTGGGTGATACTTTACGATTAATATTTCATATGGTGTTGGGTTGGGTTAAACGCTGGTTGGTTTGTAATTGCCTCAGCCTGGATCCCAAAATTTTGGTGATTAAAACCGACCGGGCAATATTCCATACCCCATTATCGATGGAACCAACAGTACTGACATTACGAAATCCTGCACAGTCGAGTGCGGACGGTCACTATACTCTCCAGCTTTGCAGTCACAATAATACGTTAAATTTTATCATTTTCACCCACCTGTATATGCATATGAAGAATGTACCGGAATTTACTATAGCACAGGGTTCGCCGATCGACTTTTTTAAGGATGCTGTGTATTCGATGCAACGAACCGCCGATGATACCGTTCGTCGGCTTGAGTCGCTGGACGAACACAGTAGTTGGGTGGAATGGCTCACGAAAGTCGAATCCGAATCTTTGGAACCTCATAAGGGGACTATAGGCATAGTGAATGACTTTACAGAGCGGATGGTAGGTATCTTGGGCCAAAGTTTAACTCATCTCCAGCAATTAGAACCTGTCTCGTTTCGGCAGTCGTATTCCGGGTGGGCACAATGTTCACCTGGGTAGATGTTATTCGGTCTTGTTGCCTACACTCCCTCATTCGATACACGTGACAGCGATTAAATATGACCCATTCTGTCAGGTTAAACTCATTTTGGCAAGTATGACCCTTTGTTCAAAGTGCAGTTCGCATTGGAATCGTGTTTTTTCTTCTTCATTTTTCTGTTGTGTGTTTGTCCAACGACTCGTCAGGAAAGCGTAATGGTTCACTTATCTATTGGCTTTATAATGGTTACAGAAATAATACCAATATCTTTCCATCCTTGTCGTTCACGAGCCTTGTTATACATCAGCTGTTCGCCGTTCCATACGAATTAGGTAGAATTCATTCGAGCCATGTTCCGATCTAAAGTCCCCTTTTTTAATACACCTGAACACCGTCTTCCCACATTGCATCTCTACCGTCGTATGCTCCGTCTGACCGGTCAATTCGTCGACGAAGTGCATTGCACTTACTTGAAGAGCTGGCTACGGGAACGTTTCCGGTACTACCGTCGCCTACGTTCACCACGACTTACCCAGCAACGGTTGGCGGAAGCCCACCAAACTCACCAACGGCTACAGCGGGCTCTAGAAGGTGATCAAGGAGAATTGAAATTCGTGGATGATTTGGCTTATGGTCGGTTTGGCCGGGTGTATGACGTGATCCAATGGGTTAAGCACTACCGTAATCTTCGTAAACCGTGTCGTCTGGCATTGGATATGCGGTCGGACACGGCCCGACGGAGAGATCCCCATCCGGCGTACCATATTCCGTTAGATTCCCGCGTTTTTTCGCCTCCGAGGATTGCCGTGTGTCCGGATTTATTGGATCTGGAACCACCCAAGCTTCCCCCGGCTCCTCGTGTATTTAATGCGCAGAATACGAACGGATTCGAGTTCAAGCGGATTAAAGGTCTTCCTCATCCCCGGAAATTATCCGTAAAAATCAAGAGATACGTCCAGGCCGTCCAGGAAAATACGGATCATCTGGCCCTATACAAGGAATACCTGGCGTTAGCCAAAGCCGAAGATCGGTGGCTGGCCTCTCTGGGTTTGGAGTCCGGGTACGAACCTATCATGGTAGAAATTTACCAAACGGTACAGGACCAGTGTCAGGAATTACGAAAGAATAGACGTGCCAACAAGGCCGACCATATCGTGCAATACACTAAACTGTATAATTATTCGCTTTTTAAACAAACCTAAGATTCGAAGAAGCAATCACATTAATCCTTTTGTTAGAGTCGGGCGTTAAGGCGTTAGTCAGATTTTTTTTTCTGTTTCGGAGGGGGAGAGAGATATTTGGAACTGATCCTATTTAATGACCTACTCAACTTAACATTATGTAAAACAAGTTAATATATTTTCCGAATTCTACCACGATAAAAAAAAGACATCAAGCCAGTATAGTCAAGCGAACCCGTCATGAGTATTACAACACACTGTAGCGTCCGACGGCTTCCCCGGTGCCACTAATATTGCCTGCACCATGAGATTCAGCATCAAACACCTGCAACGTAGTTTCCGTAAGGATGCGATTAATTTCAGTTTTGGCTTTTTCAATAGCCAGTGTGTTATCTGCTTCAATGAACAAATATAATTTACGGTCGTCGCTGTCATTGGCGGGTTGCCTACCCGTGGGGAAGTAAGTACCACGGGTGGTGATAGCCGACCCACTCACTTCCGTAATGCGGTCAATGTGTTCTTTGCTAGTCACTCGCCAACGGGCTTTTTGCGGGAAGTCGTTAATTTCAATCTCAGCAGTGTACACCGGTGCGTCTTCGGCACTGATTGCCCCCACGGATGATTTATCCAGAGTGGGTTCCGCCCCTTTACCAGGACCGAGTTTGGTATCCACGCTGGACCGCTTCTTGGCACTTTGTAACTGGGCGTTGATGGTGGTAACCATATCCTTGGTGTGACTCTGAGTGCCCAATTGGGTGTCGGCTGGACCTGGCCCGTGGGTACTGGTAGTCTTGGTAATCACCACAGGGTTCCCAACAGGTACCGCTGAAGTGCTTTGTAGACTAGCCGCAACTCTGGCAGCAGCTTCCCGTGCAGCTTGGATAGCCGCCTCGGTGCCCGGGATGGGTGTATCTGTTGCCGCGACTGGTAAAACAGGGGAAGGCTGGGAGCCACCACTGCTCGAAATCTTGCGATCAATTATCTTGGCGGACGGCAATCCATGGTCGCCAACCGTACCAGCGGTGGGAGTTCCCAACGAACGGGGTGTGCTGGCGACAACTTCGACTTCGTCTTCACCATCGTCGTCGTCGTCACCCTGGCGATAGGTTTTCTTCTCGATCTGTTTCCGTAAATCGCGTTCCTTTTCCAAATTCTCCAACCCCTTACCACCGAATCCCGAACCGGTAAACTGGGCCTCCCCGGATTGTACTTTTTGTCTGAACTGCTCCACCATTTGCGCCAAAGCGTCCGGAAGGGGAGCATTACTCTGAGTAAGGGCCTTGGCGATATCCACCGCGTAACGCTCCTGGTGGGGCATGAGGAACGTGTAGGCTTCCCCTTTATTACCCGCTCGACCGGTGCGACCTACCCGATGCACGTAATCTTCCAAGTGGTTGGGACATTCGTAATTGATAACCAAGTCCAGATTCTTTACATCTAGTCCACGAGCCGCAATCGATGTAGCAATTAAAATCCGTGCGACACCGTGTTTGAAATCCGAAATGGCACTTTCGCGGTCCACTTGGTCTTTACCCCCGTGGAGAGAGACACACGGGTAGCCACGTCGTATCAGTTCGCGTAATAGCTGGTCAGCCGCTTCCTGTCGGTCCACGAAAATCAAGCACCGGATGTCATTGGACTCTTGAGCAAAAGCATGACCGAGAATTTCCAAGAGACGAAAATTTCTACCCTTGTCGTCGGGTAGCACTTCCACGCGTTGGGTAACATCGGAGCACACTACGCTGCGTCCACCCACGGTAATTTCCAAGGGGCGCCGGAGTATTTTACGCGCCAGGGCTTCCATTTGTCGGGGAAAGGTGGCGGAAAAGAGCACCGTTTGGCGGTCCGGTCGCACGTTGTTGACGATACGCATCACTTGTGGCTCAAACCCCATGTCAAACATACGATCGGCCTCGTCCAGGACCAAGTAGGTCACCCGGGCCAGGTTGGTTAATCGACCAGAGTTGGCGCACAGTAAATCGATCATACGTCCGGGGGTACATACCACGATCTCTGCTCCCCGTTTTAATTCGGCAATGTTTTCCTTAATGGGTGACCCACCGTAGGCACAGAGAGCTCGTATTCCCAAGGCCTTGGCGAACCATTTACATTCCTTATGGATTTGAACGGCCAGTTCGCGAGTAGGAGTCATAATCAACGAGATGGGGCCATCCCCGGGGGCCAAGGGAGGTTGGGCCTTGAGATGACGGAACATGGGCAATAAAAAGGCGAGCGTTTTCCCACTTCCCGTTTTGGCCACCCCGATCACGTCCCGACCAGAAAGAATCGCGGGGATACCCTGGGCCTGGATGGGAGTGGGGGAGGCAAACCCAAGCTTTTTAATAATTTCGGTACAGCGCGCCGGTAACCCGAATTGGGTCCATTTACGGACAGGTTTAGGACAATTAATGCCTCGGATTTTGATATCATCTAGTTCTAACCGCAATTGCCGCACTTGTTCGACAGTCAAGGTACGTAACTCGGTGGGTTCAATAAAAAAGTCCTTTTGGAAGGTAGGATAATTTATCGCGCGATGGTCAACCACTGTTAAATCCTTTTTCTTGAGTCGTCGACTGGCCAAGGCTAAAATGTCATTTGGGGTACTGTTTCGCATTTCTTCTTCCGAATCAGAAGCCGCTGCCGCAGTTTCAGCCAGATCTAATGGAGTGGCCTGGCCCGGGGACGCCCGCTTGGAAGACGTGGCTTCGGGGGCCTCTTTGATCGCTTGCTTGCGGTGATCCACCTCTCGAATCTTTTGTACCTCGGCGGCGACATCACTCATAAAGACATCCAATGAATCCTGACCCGGACCCATGGAATCCGACTCGACCTCCTTTGGGGAGGAGTCTGGATGGGTTGATGTAACAGGTGAATCAATATCCATATCCGTCAACGATGGTAAGGTCATGAAACGACGTTTGCTAAGAGGTTGGCTTTCGTCATCGGAAGGAGATCCGGTGTCCGTACCGAATAGTTGGGCAGTCGTCCTGCTGTTGCGTTTGTTAGAACGCACATTGCCTTGGGTTGTGGCATTGGATGGGGATACTCGGTTGGCATTGCCGAGGGATTTCGTAAGAACGGAATTGGAACCTGCGGTATTAAAATGAAACATAGTCTTACGTTTACTGGTCAGCCCTGCGAATTTTCCTAAGCTTGGTTTGGGTAAAAGGGAGATGGGTTTGTCGACCCTTTTCAAAAGAGAAGTATCAGTGGGTAGTGACTTGTTGTTATCTGAAGAAGTTACCTGGATAGAAGGAGGTGAATGCACCAGTAATACGGGCCTTGTCGTGGTTTTGTTGGCAACTGTGGGACTGGATGCGACGGTTGTTGAGCCTTTGGCCTGATCCATAGCCTGGGCTGTGGATTTGGCCTCCCGTTGCTTACGCCACCGTTCGAGTCTTTCACGACGTAGTCGTAATTTCTCTTCTTGGGCAGAGTCCTCCTTGGGTGAACCAGAGGCACCATTATCGTTACGTGAAGGTGGTATAGACATGGCGTTAGTAAAAGGGTAAAGCAATAAGATACGAAATTCTACAGTGAGAAAGAAATGACATTGGTGATTCTTTTTCGTCTTTATAACAATTTGGAGCAAAGATACACCAGCTAAAATTTAACCAATGGCTTTTCTGAGAGACCCATTCATCCCTAGCAGATTTTCCGTTATATAGTTGAAAAAAAATCACCCATATGTTAATATTTTATTGTTCTCTGTCTCTGGTTACTGTATATATCACGTGATTTATCATCTATAATTCATTGATTAAGCTATCACGAGTGCTTCTCTCCTGAAGACATTGTTTACTTTATCATAATTTACCCTCACTAGCTTACATTCTGTTTATATGCCCTGGGCATATCATATAATGTTTTCCACTATATCGTTTATTAAAGGCTGCTGTTTATCCAATCCTTAACAGTATAATTTTTCCGACAATTCATTGAATAATCTGCCAATGTTAACGGTTGTGCCTGTATGACCACATTGATTGCATCATAGCCATTCCCTCCCCACTTTGCCACAAACCCCCACATGGTTGTAATTTTTTTCCATAATAGCATGTAGTATTCTCAGTTCTCATCTTTCCTTATAAGTCTTGGGTGACTTCCGTATAGAACGGTATGTGCTACTAGTCTAGGTAGCACAACGGTTCTTTAACCGTCAGCTGTTGGATGCATTAGTGTCACATTGAAACACATGACCATGCCATTGTAGGAAAAGGGAGGATGGGTTGGTGGATAGTGGTTACTAATGGAAGAGCCTTTCGCCACCACAGCCGGCTTTGAGGGAGAGTATGAGGGTGTTCTTTTACTATAAGACCTACGAAGACCCTATATAAAGTATGGGCGATACCTGCCAAGAAGTGTATTCTCTTCACTTTGGTTTTTATTTTATTTCTAGCTTTAAACCTTGTTGGATTAATTTATAACTTTGTATGTGTGCACTCCTCCGTATCAATACTATCTGTTTTATCGCTTTACACGTGTAATTGACCAAGGTACGCATTAATTATGAAGTTCACCTTCACGATTAGGTTGGCAGCATTTCCGCTGCTTTCCCCCGAAAGCGTTGTAGCAAAGATGAGCGATCTCCCAACTCTAACGGGACGGCTGACGACTATTATTAGTCAAACAGAAGGTATAACGACCCATTACTACGACTTTAAACAAAGTTCTATGCCATCCAAAGTGACCCCACATTCTTATTCAAAAATTACTGATAAAATGCACACCGTCGATGAACTCTTCAAGTTACAAAGTGAGCTTGAGTTACAACCTCAGGAGTTGCCTGGGATGGTTTGTTCGGAATCTGAATTTAATAAGGTATTTGCACCCATGCAATTCAAAGATAAAGTTTACCCTGTGTTGGCAGTCTTATTTACATTCAAACCCAACGTTGGCCCCGATTTACCCCTCCCGAAAATGCGCCAAGCATGTCGACCTATTAACTAAATACAAGTTGACCTTTCGCAAGCAGAGAGAGGAACCACAACTGCAGCCACTGCCTGCTTTTCTAATGCGTCATCCAGACATGCCTGCAGGAAACCAAAGCTATAGAAGACTTATCAGTCAAAGCAGGGTCATTGTATTGTGCTATTGCAATCAAAATCATCCCGACACCACGTATTACCGACTCCTCTGGTATCCTGGTCAACCAAAGTACACACCGGCCAACTTGATGATCCATGTCATCCGTATGTATTCCCAAGCAACAATATTTGGTCTATCACAATGTGAAGACTTTCAAGCCACGGTGGATTTCTTTAAAGAAGTATTGGATAGTCCGTCTGCCAATTTATGTCAGCCTGACAACAAGAGGAACTATAAGGTGGTTTGGTCCACTTGATTAAGCACCAGCGACCATGAACAGAAGGTAGGGAGAATGCATGGCGTATTCATTTTTTAAAGCATTGTCGGACTTAATTCTAGGTGCTTTAAGGTAGTGGTGGATATTGGCCCATTAAGGGCTGGCCTGTTTAATTTAGTTAATATTCGGTATCTCTCTGTCTCTGTTACAGCATATAACACGCGACCCAAGCCTCATTAGGGATCTTTCACTGGGATATAACTCGTGCATTGATTATTCATTTGGGTAGTATTTTTTAACTCTATAGCAAGTTGGAGTGAAGATGTACTAATTACTTGTGGACAAACTCATTTTATACTTGACTGATGACACACCACTGTGGCTTTATCATGCAATGATTAATAAAAATAAGAAACAGTGAATAGTAAAACCTAGAAACAGTCAAGATAGCAGATGTCACTGGTTACCGCGAGGCCAAGTCGTGCAGACAGACCGCCCTACCCGAGGGTGTTGCACAGTTATATGAAATAGGGGCTGATGTCAGAGAGTACTGGAAACAGACCAGACACAGCAAGGGTATAAGGGTGGTGGTGGGCTATGGCGGTCTGAGGTGGTGAGTGTTGTAGGGGAGGGGTCCTGTAGAGGGATCTGGTATGTATGCTTGGAAAACATGGTTGAGTGTTGGGGGGTATGATTGTTTCAGGGTTTGGATGGGCAACATCTTCAGTGAGGCATTGTAGCTTCGTACTAACCTGGTTGTGGACCGCAGATTATTCTGGTAGACGGAATCGTTCTGGGCCATCCAAAGGTTGTAGAGGAAGGTGGATGCCACTAGAGCCCAGGCTCGGCGAAAAGTGTTTACGATGTACCAGTTACAATTTAACCAATAGGATTTTGTAAAAAACCTATTTAATTTCAGCGGATTTTTCTCTATATGGGTAGTTTTTTTACGTCCTTATAGCAATTTGGAGCGAAGATGTACCAGTTGCAGTTTAACCAATAGCATTTTGTGAGAGACCCATTCAATTTCGGCGGATTTTTCCCTATATAGTCGAAAAAATATCACCCATATGGATAATTTTTTTTTCGACTATATAGAGAAAAATCCGCCAGCATTGAGTAGGTCTCTCACTAAACCCTATTGGTTAAATTTTGTAACTAGTACATTTTTGCTCCAAATCTCTATATAGTCAAAAAAATCACCCATGTGCTATTGCTTCGGTATAGTCGGTAATCCAAGAGAGGGAATGCGAGGTAAATTACAATAGGAAAAAGCAGAATTAATAAACGAAGTTGAAAGTAACAAGGAAAGGCGTTGAAAGGATTTGCACCAATTTTCGTTTCTTTATAACTTCTTCATGACTGTTCCTCTTGCACAAGAAGACACTTCAACTCCTGGAATGGAGTTGTTGTGAGTTGAGTTTTCCTGTGTCAGCCAAAGGAGGTGATACTGATACATTGAAACCAGTGCTCTTCTCTTAATTTTCCCTGGTTGCAAATATGACTTGATGTTAAATTTGTGTCTCTTTTTTCACCTTAATATAGCTAGCTCGGTTTCACACTTACCCTTTTTCTCTATTCTATAACGCGTAGAGCCCATCGCATTTCCGTTTATTGTACCTAGACGCACTGTCTCTTGTGTTGCATTATTCCATCGACGCAAGATGGCCAGTACCCACGTCAATAATTACTTGGACTTGGACGAGGAAAATGATGAGCTGTCGTTTCTGCAGGAGAGCCTGGAGCAAATTAACCAACTCTCACAGCGCGGGGTAAGTTACTGGTTTCCTGCCTATCCTGATTCCCGTGTTGTGTTTGACAGGGTCCATGTCTGTTATGTTATGATAGTTATACCCGCATGGGCAATATGGTTGGTATTACGTGACTCCATAACCATTTTGCATTGTCTTGTCGGAAAACGGATAATACCGCACTCGTTTACTAACCCATAGATATATTTATCGGTGCTGCAATTATGGGATGCCTGATGATTTTTTTACGTGATATCAATGTTTCGGGGTACAGTCGAGAATTTTGGCGCATTTTGATCAACGTCTGGTACGATTGGAATCCCTAGTGCAGCCGATCCGACAGTCGTCCCAGAGTCTGGGTACACTCCAGCAGAGTAAGTTTCTCATCAAGACTTTCAAATGACCCCGTAAAGGATGACTGTGATGTATCAAAGTGAGGCCAGGTACCATCAAGATTTCACCGGAAGAATCCTGGTGTTTGAATAGGTGAACGGTGAGAGTACTATATTTTGAATGGGTACTGGTAACCGTATACATAGTTTTTTTGGTTATAATTAATACCCCGACGTTGTTTGTTTATTGCACATTTTCTTGCATTGATTGTCACAAACAGATGTGAACGACACCATTGATGCACTCAAGAGCATGATGAAGTATTTCGATTGCGTTCGGGAAGAAGAACCAATTATCAGCCAGGGCCCTCAGGAGAACGATTTGCTACCATATCTTCGTTCGATC
Source organism: Dispira simplex (assembly GCA_027478255.1). NCBI lineage: Eukaryota > Fungi > Kickxellomycota > Dimargaritomycetes > Dimargaritales > Dimargaritaceae > Dispira > Dispira simplex. The sequence continues at coordinate 4,289 of JAOPJG010000239.1, read as the reverse complement.
AACAATCTACAGCTCGCCAACGATTTTGTGACCCAGGTTAATATGCGAAGCGCAGACCGGCTGAGTAAACAAATTCGTAAACTGTTAGAAAAGGGTTTAGAACACCTCAACAACTTATTCCGCAAGTGGTTACAGCAGTATAGCACTCCTATCGACCCTACCCAGTACGACAGTCCACTGGACATTCCCCGTCCTCCACCGGCCACCCTGCGCCTCCTGGAAATGTTGGTGACGTATCTTAGTGCATCCGAAACTGAAATCGGTACCCGAATCGATTATGGTGCGACGCTGTACGATATTCGATCCACATATGTTCTAAAATCTATGGAGCCGCTCATCGCGGCCACGGACAACGTACGCACACAAGCCTCCGCAACCATGTACCAAAAGGGTACTTCCCCGGTTATTCCGATGACCAGTGGATTGATCAAACTGGCGCAAGCAGAAAAGGATTTTATCGAAACTATTATGCCAGGCACTACCGCCGAGGAGATCTTTTTGAAGACCGTAAAACCTGTGGTAGCTCGTTATCTCAAGTCCATCGAGGGACTCCTTCAGGTAGCCAAACGATCTATCCAAACGGAAAAATTTATGCTATTTGACGTGTTTGAAACCCTCAAGCATTATCAAAACGAACTGGACCGGGCCCTTAACCTCACTCCCACGGAAAAGAAGACTCTGGCCAACCTGATGGCGTCCATCAGTACCCCGATTATGACCTCTTTTGCGGAATACATGGAGGAAGCCCGACAAATGACGAAATTGGGGATGCCCCAGGACGGTACCATTTCCGAATTCTCTAGTAGCGTGTTGAACCACATGAAGCGGTTATTGGATCACCAGGAAACTGTAGAATCGATGATGGTCACCCTGGGGGACGGACACTGGGGCAGTTCCTCGGCGAATACCGTCCGGAAAACGTTTTCAGGCGAGGCCATTCTTAAACACTATTTCCAAGATCTCTTGCGTTTACTTGTTGGTTCCCTCGAAAGTAAGACCAAGGGATCCAGACGTCAAGAAGTATCCATCGTTTTTCTGATGAACAATTACCATTATATCGCCAAATCGATTTCCCAATCCCGTCTACGAGAGATATTCGGAGAACATGATTTGCAGAATTACGAAGAATTGGACTGGAAATACCAGGAGCAGTACTGTCGAATCTGGGGGAGCTGTGTGGCTTACCTCGTTGACGATCCCACGGGCCCCGGTGGTCTCAAACATAAACTGGTGGGGGCCGATAAGATGACGATCAAAGACAAGTTCAAACACTTTAACGGTACCCTAGATGATGTCATCCGGAGCCAGCAATCTTGCACGATTCCCGATTCAGAGCTACGACGCAGTTTGTTGGACCGGGTGCGTCAGGTGTTGATCCCAGCTTATGTGAGCTTTATGGAGAAGTATCAACATACTGAATTCGCGAAAAACTCGGGTAAATATGTACGTTATACCCAGGACAGTTTGGATCGTGTACTACAAAGTGTGTTTAAATAAAGGGGTGGGGTGATTTAACTCGTTTTTTTGTTTGCTTTAATCTTGCCCTCTGTTAGTTACCTTATGAACCAGCTGTATTCATTAGACGTCACCCCAAAGATTCGACTATTAAGAATAGGAGGTATGAAAGTGGTAGTGCGTTTCTGTATCCTAAATGTAAGATTATGCGGGGGAAATATGTCTATTGCAATCCCCCTCTCCCTATCACGTTGGCTCCAATGGTGTGACACCTCCATCCTGCTATAAACTTAGTATAGTCAAGCGTAGAAATTAAAGGAAAATGTGGCTCATCACTATCTAGACACTATCCATGGTGGTTGGTTAAAGGGGGGCCAGTGGTGGATGAAATTATTCGCGAGTATGCAACGGCCCTGCATTTCCTTTGGCCTTATTTTAGTTCGCTTGTGTGCAGTAACAGCACTATTTTTTTCAGCCTTTTTGTTTTAAAAAATTAACTACGACCAGCAAATTAAACCCTTCTCCTCTGGCCGTAGGCTTATCCCTGCTACAAGTCGATATCCGTTCATTGTTCTTTTTTTAGCTGGTACCCTTTCCATCCGCTTCCCAATTTATCCATATTAATGACAGCCACATTATTCGGCCACGCCATTTTTTTTCCCAGAAGGGCAGTTTGATAGCTCCTTCCGCCATTAGTTGGACATTAGGTACGTTGTGAACACCATAAGCCTCTCTCTGCCTTTCATTTATTCACTTTAATTTTTGCTTCATACTTGAAAATTGCGTGCATTCATCTGCCTCAGCGTTGCTGCTTTTCCAACCGACCTGTTTATTTCGTCCTTGTTTAGTTTTTGGTTTGGGAAAAATTAATGCACATCCTTGACCTGTACAATCGCCATTCCCATCTTCGTTTGGAAATATACATACATTTTACTTTAATCGTATCATCCGGCTCCCTTTGCCCATCCTGTCTTTGTATACCCTTTTTGTGAAAACGAAAACACACAACGTGTCGCTATTCTCTATTGCTGAACGATAACCAGCCCGCAGCCCATCACTCCCTTTGTTTTTCTACCCTTCATAGCCTTATCTGTTACGATCATGGGTTCAAGCGATTTGGATCGCCAGATCCGCATGCTGCGCAACTGCGAGATTATATCGGAACTTGAGGTCAAGGAATTATGTTATAAAGCGCGTGAAATCCTAATCGAGGAGAGTAACGTTCAACAGGTGGATGCACCAGTAACGATATGTGGGGATATTCACGGCCAATTTTACGACCTCAAGGAGTTGTTCCGAGTGGGTGGTGAGTGTCCTGACACCAACTACTTATTTATGGGGGATTTTGTAGATCGTGGATTTTATAGCGTAGAAACGTTCTTGTTGTTATTAGCGCTTAAAGTACGATACCCTGACCGTATTACCTTGATTCGGGGCAACCACGAATCACGCCAAATTACCCAGGTTTATGGGTTTTACGACGAATGCTTACGTAAATACGGGTCGGCCAATGTATGGAGGTATTGTTGCGAAATCTTTGACTATTTAAGCCTGGCAGCGATTATTGGAGACAAGATTTTCTGTGTACACGGGGGACTGTCACCCGTTATCCAGACGGTAGATCAAATCCGTACCATCGACCGTAAACAGGAAGTGCCCCACACCGGTGCTATGTGTGACCTGTTGTGGTCGGACCCCGACGACATTTCAGAGTGGGGACTTAGTCCCCGGGGTGCAGGGTATCTATTTGGTGAAAGTGCTGTCAAGTCCTTTTTGGCTGTCAATGACATGGATTTAATTGCCCGTGCCCACCAGCTGGTAATGGAAGGCTACAAACTCATGTTTGACGAAAAAATTGTGACCGTGTGGTCCGCCCCCAACTACTGTTATCGGTGCGGCAACGTGGCGGCTATCCTCGAGTTTGACGAAAACTTGGAAAAAACCTTTAAAATTTTTCACGCCACACCTCAAGAGGCCCGGGGGGTACCTTCGAAAAAACCTGTACCCGACTACTTTTTGTAATATAAACCATAGTGTTGGTTCGGCCGCTTGGTTTTTCTTGTCTTTTCGAACGGTGTAGTGGATGCATTTCCGTACTTTGCACCCTTTGGCATTATATAATTTTTTTGTATTTTTTTGCATTGTTGTTTAATGAATAAGCTTGTTTACTGAGGGTGGGATTTGTCCGATAAACGCCGTTTTTGTCAATGACGATCAGGATACGCTTGCATTAGTTTCTGCATTTGTATTCACTCTTGTTTTTAGAGTTACAGCACCTATCTAGGGAGGATTACAAAAGACCACGATGAGACAGGTATTATCTCGCAAAACGTCGTTTGAAGGTACGTGCTTGCTGTTTCGCGAAATACGTAGTCTACTGATACTTGAAGCGGAATATCTGTACCATTTGGTTATGGGTAGCCACAGTTGTACATAGAAGCATTGATAAAGTTGGGATGTTAAAATTAATAATAATAAATCACATCGATGACGATTTGCATAGGCTATTTTTTATTTATAAGTGTTCAACTAACCAAGAGTCATGAGTAAACAAAAAAAGTAAACATTTGTAAAACATCTGATCGCATATTCGAGGTGTAATCACCTACATTAACAGTGTGGTTAATAAATCCCTTACAAGGGTCATTTTAGATTTCCATCGCTGCAGGTGCCGATGTGGCAGACGGTAACTCAGTAGCCATAGACTCGCCGGTTTCGTTATAAAGGTACTGCTCCTGGTATTCTTTCAAGTATTGGACGGACCGCTTTTCGTCCAAGAAGAGCGTGTACACCCGTTTAATGTCAGCCACATCCACGCTTGTGGCCTTGCGTTT
>JAOPJG010000023.1:0-65927 GCA_027478255.1 Dispira simplex | reverse complement strand
AGATTCCTCATGTGTATTACAAATAAATATTTTATACTCTATGTTCCTACTCATTCATTTATTGAGATATCCTGCTCAATTTGTTACAGTAAAATAAATTGAAAAAATCATAGAAAAATGGCACATTTGCAACAGGGTGAACATTTATCTCCATAAAAATTGTTTTCATTTTGATGTCAAAGGGCACTATAATTTTTGTTATGATTTTTGTTATGTCTTTTCTGTGTTATATAAGGAAATCAGGTCAGGGAAACTTGAATCCCTCATGAATAAAAAACATGCTTGTTTATTTAAAAGATTTGTCTATCTACTCATAGGTCACCATTGTTTTTGTTTGAGTGCCTTCTTGCACCAGTGACCTAAATCCTATTACAATATCATGGAGCATTTAAAATCATTAGTCATTGACAAACTGTGCCATAACCTGAAGAACTCTATTGTATTGGATGTATTAAACAAAGTTTGAATATATACACTATCCTGAGAAGCCAAAAAATGATGGCCCTCATTGGTAAAGTGTATTTCTCAGACAAGAATTTTGCTTATACCACTACCATTTAGGGGTACCCAAGTAGTAGTCTATAAACCAGTGTGGTAGGTGGATTCTTTTTTTTTTTTTAAAAAAAAAACTCAGGTTCTCTGTGTGATGATGTATTGGTTTCTTGTAGTCCCGTGCTGCTCACCAGTTGTTTTTTTTTGTTCCGGTTTTCGTTCATTGTTCCTCGGTAATCTCACCCGTTGCACTTTTGTACATTACTACCCAGTGTGACTGCATTGTCTAAAATGTCATCAAGCAAGGCGCTGAAATGGGCTCCAGAAGGAATACATGCCGACTTAGACGGCATACAACCCCCACTCATATCCACCGCCGACGACAACCCTCTCCGCTATCCCGAATTACTAGATTATGACCACACGACTGCTTCCTCAGATTCACCTTCGTACCCGGTGGTTGCGGCAGAACCTGATTATGCGTTACACTTGGCTTGCCATCTGGTCCATACCCAAGCAGTAGTAACCCGTGGCCAGCGTACTTTACCGCTGGTGCAGACTGACCTGACCCGGGTGAGAACCGAATTGGACACGATGCGATCCATGCTCAAGGCACGCGACGAGCGACGATAATTGTTTTGAAAAACCATGTGAGTATTATTATTTTTTCTTTGCTATGTTTTATAGAATTCTGGTGCGAATAAATGTATACCTATTTTTATATTTTGTGTATAACCGTGGCTTACGAAGTACATTAGGAAATCCGCCATCCTTCGTATCATATCGACCCACCTATTCTTCGTTCCGAAATGAAATTTTCGACTTGCGCGATATTATTAATGTCACCCCCTGATTTACCATGAGACATTACTAGCCTGGGATGGCCGTATAACCATCGCCACCTCACCCGTCCAAAAAACGAATTAGTTAGTCGTAACGCTGCCTCCCTTATTGATCGTATTCATATATCACATTACATACAACTCCACCGCTTTAATTCTACATGATTTAATAATACCTAACAAAAAAAAATCTAACAGGAAGCGTATAAACGTCAGAAGAAATGGCTTAGTGAGAGAGAAAACCATAGCATTATACCCAATGTCATGGTTTGGTAGGGGATGCCAAGGTAGACTTGTTGGCATTTTTACTTTTTCTCGAAATACCCGACAATCCCTTGTCCGCCAAAGCCTGCTTTAACGAGGCCAGGGGTCGTTTTACCAACATCGGTTGTTTGGGTTTATAAGCGTTAAATCGCTGGCGTAGTGGCAAGTCATCATCCTCCACGGCCGTAGCAGCAGCTCTGAGTTTCTTTTCGTACAAAGGACACAACAGCCCAATTTGATTCGACAAATTCTCATTGGATATGGGTGACCACTGAATTTTGGGACGACGGTAAGCAAGCTTACTACGCTTACGTTTACGCTTCTTGGGGACATTATCACCCCCCACTTGTTGACCAGACTGCCCCAGTAATAAGTGGGTGGGTAACCGCAAATTATCCATACCGTATTCTTCATCCAAACCTAGATTTTTAAACCCGAAAAAATCGTCACCCCCCAATGAATCGCCAAAGTCACCCGCTAAATATGCCCTGTCCTCGTTCGCTTCCAAATCGATCTCCTTGTCTTCGGTTTTACTATCCGTCAGTCGTCGCTTACCCACCGGGACGTCCTTGCCATCCGGGGCCACTCCGTCATCACTACTCGAGGTATATTCACTGCCCGACGTATACTCGTCATCATCATCCCCATCCGTCGGTTGATCCAGTGCTCTTATATAAGCATGCTCCAACTTGCGTTGCAAATCTTGCAATTTAGGTCCCAAGCGTTCAATATCATCCCGTAGATACCGCTCCAAATCCCCCAATTGTTCCAACCCGTTTTCAAACAAGGCATGGGCAATTAGTTCGTGAGGTTCCATTTTCCGGGCGTACTTGTCACAGTATAATTTCACCGTTTTGCCGATATTCATTAGACAATTGACGGCTAAATCTGTAATAACGGCCACCGCCATCACTTGTAAATCTTCGAATCCAACGTGTGTCACCAACAATGCAACTACCCGACTGAGCAAGGAATATGCCGTGGATCGGTTGAGTTCCAGGGGTGGCAAGTCTTCCGGCGAATAAGGTACTCCATTGGGGTTGGAATTGGTGGTGGCCACTTCGAATCCACGTGGTTGGGTAAGCATAGCCAATACCGGATCTACGGTATGGTGGGGGTCGTCCTCGGCGACTTCCAACAGGGCATCCTCGTCATCAGGATCGGTGCCGCTGGGTTTAACCCCCATCGGTAAATTCAACCGAGCGGACCAAATCTTATCGTCAATGTCTCGAATCTGGCGAAGAGTATGTAAATTGGAGTAAATCCGATGAGGTAATTTGGACCGGGTAGGAATCAAGGCCGAACGGTACCGCCAAAGGGGTTGATCAGGCAGCGGGGTGTATTCGTGTGAGGCGAATCCCGCGGGAATAACGCTACCGTAACGAGGGTGGGGCACGTCAGGTAAACCGGCTTGGTATTCGTATTCCGGTAGCAAAGGTACGGGTCGTAGTACGGTTTGAATGGATCGAAGAATTCGGGGAAAATCCGCCGAGGGTTCTGCCGAATCGGGATGCGCAGGGGATGGCTGGTCGGTCTCCGTGGTAGCGCTAATGGAAATACCCATACTGTACCCGTTACTCAGACGTTGGTCTAAGGAAGTGTTTGGGTATACCGTCGTATCTAGGCGGAGATTTCGAGATAGCGTTCCCTGCCTGGTAAAGTTTCGCCTGGCGCCTTGAACGATGAGCTCCGTTGACGGTTCTTCATGTACTTCCACCAACTGACCATTTTGCCAACGTACGGTATCGTACTGGAGATGAGTAGCCTCCTGAAAAAGGGACATGGTATCCGACCTTCGGGTTTCCCCTGTCGGAGTCAAGGGTCGACGTAGCTCGTCACCCGGGACAGGTTGGGCCGCACATAAATTTTCGGCTTCGTTCACCTTGCGAGCTCGATAAAGATCCGTTTTTAGCTCCCATAGTACCGTTTGCACATCGCGGGTGTCCACCGGGACGGCATGAGTCCCCGAGGAACCATCATCGGGCTCCAAGTCCGACGTGGGTTCTGGTATAACGTCTAAATCGGTACTAGGAAACGGATGGGCCAGGGAAGGTACCGACCCGTTGCTCTGGATGGTATTACTACGGACGCGTTGAGGCGTAGTAGCATTGCTTTGATCGTGGGCCATGTCGCGGGTACCCGTTCGGGACATGACACTGGAACCTGGGGTGGACACCTCGGGCACCAAACCATTCGTCTGGAGGGTATCCATGGACCGTTCTCCGTCGCTCATATTTCCTTGGGTACCGTCGTACTCGAGAAAGTGTTCCTCGCCTTCCCCTGCGATTCGATTTCGTATAGTAATATTGGGGACCAATTTGAGCAATGATTCCGCCTTGCGACGAAAGGCAAACGCGTGGCGCCGGTAAACATTGGCCGGGTCTGAATTGTAAAATAGACAATTATCCACAATCAGATTGATATCGTACAGAAACGCCCTTTTGCTGGGGTACTGGAGGGCCCGTAGTTTTTTGGTCATGGTGGCCAAATCCATCGGCTCTTTAATGACGTCGTAATAGTCGGGAGCTTCCCGTCGGTTCACTTTGGTTAAAAAGGGTTGGGAGTGCTCTCCATAATGTTTTAAATCCACCAGGACCTTTTCCAAGGCTTCGTAAAGCTCCTCTTGGCCCACTTTCTCGTCACTGGCCCATTTGGATCGATGGGTTCGTAGATCCAACAGTAGGTGCCGAAATTCCCGTTCGGAGAACCCAAGCATCTGACGTTTGCTGTCGATGGTGTGGAGAAGATGGCGAAGGTGGGGTTGGGTACGACAAAGCCCCGCGATCATAACGTCGCTTACTTGACCAGTAGGGGACGTCGGACGGGAACTACTACCACCACCGCCACCACCCTGAGGGTCGGTAGTAGCTTGGGTTGAATCGGAGTCATCCTTTGCACTGGAATGTTGTCGTTGCCATTCCTCATAGCGTAATAGTTCGTTGGCCACTTCTAAATCGTCCTCCAAGGTGTGGAACACCGCGTTGATAGGTATCCGAAAAGTTTCCGGGTAACTGGGCTGTTCCACTTTTGGCGCAGAGGGACTTTTATTACCCAGTGGAACAGGTGGGCTCGGGACCGATTCCTCCCTTGGTATAGTGGGATCAAAGTTCTTACTGCTGCCATTAGCATCATCGCCCTCGTCGTCGTAATTATCGTCATAATCGTCATCCGAAGAGATTGGTCGTGGGGCTGGGGCCATGGGTAGAAGCATAGGTGCCGTTGGTTCCACGGGAACAGGTATTATCGGGTTACGTTGAGGGATTATAGTAGCATTTATATTTTCTCCTTGTGGCAATGAATCCGATGCAGGGTTTTGGGTTTCCTTATCATCTGCCTTAATCACATCAATTGTAGTACAAGGACACGAGGTGGGAAATAATTTGGGGATAGTCTGTTCAAACACCATACTACGAGCACGGAACCAGGTCACTGTTCGTGGACATAACTCCGAGGCAGTGGGAGGAGCTAGTGTGGCAGGCATATCTATAAAACCCGTAGGTAACAATTGGTGTATTGCAAAATCTGGGTTAGAATACTCATTAAATGATACAACGGCATAGGTCAGAGACGACTAAAAGTGATACCTCTCTCTCAAACGAACTATGCACATAAACTCCTTACACAAAGGACATTCATATGTAGGCGAATACCGATTAACTTACTGAGCGAGGTCGAAGTCGAATCGGTTAGCACGGTAGTGTTTTCAGAGGCAGGTTTATGGTGACCAGAACAGGTCGTGGTAGAGTCACACGAAATAACGTCAACCAAACCGGCTTCCGAATCGAGTACTTGGTCAAATGCGTCATATTCATGTGGACCTAAATAGGCCCGAAAGGTTCCGCTGGCTTTAGATCTCTGGGCGGTGGTTTGGAGCCACTGACTCCAGTCTGTATCCATGGACGAGGTATGCGCGTCTTGTATTAAAGGCGACGCAGATTCCTGCGTTGTAAAATTGTGTATATGGCCATGAGAAAATTCTTGACGGTCGTCTCGAGGATTCCCAAAGACATGCAGGGGGACCACCATCGCGTTGTGGTTTACCAGTTATGAAATAATAATAATAATAATAATAATAATAGTCAAAAAAAATAATAAAAGTTGAGTAATGTAGCAGGTGGAGAATAGTAGAGGAGTAAAAACCAACGCGACATTTGGGTTTTTCGGGTTGAAACGAGAAATGTTCTCAAGCGAGTACATGTGAATACGAGTCATCTAAATTACTGGAAATCTGGTGCGGTGCGCTGGTTTTTTTTTTTAACACGATGCTATTTACGGGAACGTACCATGTGCTGCATAGAACCACCAGATAAAAACACGAGCGTGAACGGTATGGTGGGACAAAACAATATATAAAAAAGTTCACGTTCGACTTTATCCTTCAATGGTGAATGCCTAGTGGATGGTGCTTGATGCGGAATGTGGGTACAATAACTTAATCGCGCCTTGTAAAAAAATTTAATGCTGCATTAATATATTCCATTGACCCGCTTGTATTCAGGCTTATATCTCTAGTAAAGGTATAGACGAAACAAACAGTTTTCTTGATGATCCTGGCTGGATAGTTCATTACCATTGACAATATTGGTTCTGAAAACCATACATGACCAATTGGATAGGAATACAACCATTAATAAAAATAAATTAGTAGACGAGTTGTCCATTTTGCATTGGTGAAAGCAACGTACAAAGTACAGCACTTGAACCAGAAAAGGTTAGAATAACTCGTATAAATTAATAGAAACAGGCATGTTAACCATTCTATTATATTAAATCCCCCAATTGTAGGACAAAATAGATCACGTGACTATTTCGGGAAGAGTAACTCACTTCCTTTTCATAAAATGTCTAGTAAATAGGAAAACCTATTCACATGCATTCAAGTTGTACCTTCCACATGTGAACAGGTTTTCCTATTTACCTTCAATTATACTCTGAATTAGTTTTGAAATATAATTATTAGTATCCACAATAAAGGTAGCAAACTGGGGGGTGTACATCTTTCCACTGACATTTATGATGGCATACTAACCATTAATGCCAGCATGTGCAAATTGCACTAGGTGGTGCTGGTACATGAAAAACACCCCCTAGGTATGCCATAATTTATTTACCACCAATTGTACAGACATACAATGTACAGTTGGTGCCACCCTTGTTCTGATTTCCTAACCAATAAATTTAACAATGAAATCCACACAACATAGGAAGGACCCTCTAACACCCATAACTATCACACATTATAAAATTCCTGTAAGTCAAGGGTAAATAGGTGATATTTTTTCTTCCCCTTTCTTTATGCCGTTAGCCCTTGTTAATAAGAATATACATGTCTCAGTTTTACCTTTCTACCTTTTGTTTTCATTGAGTTATCCTAATTTAAAAGACTTTTACCATGTCTCATTTGCCCATCACAATGCCCCATGCCCACCATTACCCCAGTCATAATGCAGTTACACATTCAGTTTTTTTTTTTGGAACTCAGCCAAAACCCAACTGAAATCCACCAAATTTTGCAATATGTTTATGCAAGAAGGCTGTTCTTCATATACCATGGTGTGCATCTGGTACAACAACTTCAAGACCGGCCATTTGTCATTTGAAGATAAGCATCACATGGGAAGTCCTTCCTATGAGACTTATGAATATTGTAGTGATCTTGAGGGCCTCCCCTTAGAGGCTTACCCCTCTTGCCAGAAGGAGAAGCACTTCCCTTCACTGTGTAAATGTGGGTACAAGGGATTCTAGTGGGTAACTCTCAGTGCAACTGATTCTGGTCCTCCTTGTTGCAAATGCACCATTTCTCTACAATTTTTCAGTTGATTTTACCTAGTTTAAGCCTATGTTTTTTATGGCTATTTTCCCTATCTTTTCTCCATATTTTATTATGCCACACATGCATTATTTCGAGTTTTTTTTGCCCCATGGTTTTTCTCAGACTAAGCATGTGATTTTTATCTTGAGTTCAATGTATTTATGACTGGCCATTGATGTGGAATGGTTGAGGAGGCTTTCTCTTTTCCTTTAGGAATCTTTTATATATCTTTTATTTAGTTGGTAGCCCTTTGAAAGAATAAAACAGTTTCAAAAGACTGGTTGTTCAAAACATTCTTGAGAGGTGGTTTTACCACACAGCTGGGTTTGTTCTATGAGGTACTCTGATGTTTCAACCATTATATAAACCCAGCTGGATAACCCCCATTTGCAATCATCAGCTTGTTTCGTTTATTTACCTTGAAGTACTCTCCAAGTGCTTATCATAAATAAATACACTCATATCCTTGTTGACCAGAATTTGTCCTAGTTAAGCACCACACCTGTTTTCGGGATCCCGTTTGTCCCATCAGGGTACCACGCCTGTTTTCAGTAAACGTGAAAATGATTTCCCATAATTTTTGGCCATCGTCCAAAAATTATCCCATCACGCTCTCCAGCATGACACATGAGTTGAGCATGTTTGAGGATTGTAGGGTTTATCAATATACACAGAACCAGCATGCAAAAGAGTTGAGGATGGTTTGATATCATCATATCCATGAGACCGTAAAGGATCAGTTAAAAGGCAATGCTATTGACGCTGTAGAAGCAAGGTCTGCAAAGGTGTGCCAAAACACTTTTGATCCAGGCAAGTATAGGGAATATGCTGCAGTTTGGGCAAGGGAGTGGTTATGACTAAGTGATTTCTACAGCAACACCATGACAATTCATGCAACATCAACATGTCCCATTCACAAGAAAAAGTGTACAGGTTCTGATAAGGTGTGCAACTATCTGCCCTATTACAAGTTGCAGCTGTCTGCTTATATTAACCAGAAACAGGCAGATGTTCAGTTGGCACAGAATCTCCAGAGGAAATTTGGTAAGGATGCAGTGCTTGTCATTGGCAATTGGTCAGCACCCATGGCATGATTTCACCAACCTATCCAGGGCAAGGGCTGGTGAAACATGTTTAAAAAGCATGGGTTTCAGGTTTACTTAGTTGACAAATATTGTACTTCTATGACCTGTCCAGAGTGCTGCTCTAAACTGACAACATTTAAGGGTATTCCTAATCTGTGACCATGGCAGCAAAAGAAGAGACATATCATTAAATGTCATGGACTTCTTAGGTATGACAACTGAAAGTGGTTGGAGTCTGGGAAATTACAAGGAATCTTCTTGTCAGTGGCTGTGGAATCATGGGATCTTGCTGCTGTGCCCTAATTCAGGCATATCCTCATTGGTCTACAGGAGAACTGCAAGATTACAGAGCATTTTCAGTGCACACTACCAAAGGATGACACTAGCAATCCATTGCTTGCAAAGACCAATATCACTGCTACTAAGTGCCACTGAAAAGATCATTCTCAGTCACAGCCTCAATAGCGATTTTCTGACTCTGTTATCGTAGAGTTAATATGCTTATAGCATTAAAATGAGATATTGGGTAAGTTATATATTTTATTTCGTAGTGCAACGAACTTGTGGGTAATTTTATTTCGACTATACAAGGAATAATCTACCAGCGTTAAATAGTTTTCTAACAAAATCCTATAGACTAAATTATCCCTTTGCTCCAAATCGTTATATACCCGAAAAAAAGTACCCATACTGCCAGTTACCATTACTTCTTTTCTTTTGAATCCTTCATTTTCCCTCACTTATTTTTTTTTCAATTTCTTTTTCACCTTTGTGTACTTTCTACTTTTTCATAGCATTGAAATCCGACCCAATTCAGTTTATAATAACGAATAGCAATACGCCATGGCGGACGAAGTACCCAGTTCAACCACCTCTACTCACCAAGAGTCGGACCTGCTGCTTGATCCCAACGATTTCCGAGTCTACCTTTTACACAAAATGATGGCCTTACTTTATATACAAGTGGAAGAAAACCAGGAACAAACACGCAAGTACATGGCAGAAATCCGCGACCTACTCGACAAGCGACTTCCACCTGTAACGCAGACTTCTTCTCCACATAATTCACGGTCGTCGCTCCATCCTCCCACCTCGTCCGGTCCTACAGCCGACCCCGTACTTTATACGGCTTCCACTCATCAACAACAACAACAACAACCGTCTCCACCAAGAACATCTTCCGAAAAGAACGACCCACAACGCCAAACGCCTGAAGCGACAGCCCCTTCGTCTCCACCAGTAGTCAGTTGCTTTTTATGCGGTACCGAAGGTCACGTGGCCCTTCACTGTCCCCATAAACGCGGTGTTAAGGCGGCCATCGGAAGTATCGGTAATCGGTTATTAGCCAATACGCTAGCCTCGGCTACCCTCACCGCCTTAACGGACGACGATGAGGCGAAGAAAGAAATCTCCGAGATAACCCTGATGGGCCACAACACCTCTTTGGTGATCCGCCGGGACGCTCCACGTCTCTCCCGCGACGAGGTCCAACGTTTGTTCGACCAAACGGCACAAGGGGCCGATGAAGAACACTGTTACGTGTGTACAGTGGTTTATCTGAGTAATGAGCCTCCTCACCAATTGGACATATTGATAAATAACACACCTGCCACCGCTTCGGTATCGACCGCCACCACCATTTCCATCATTCCCGAACCTTTATTGCCTCCCAATTACCAAAAAGTCGAAACCGTCGAACAATATTTTATCCGTTGCATGACTGATTCCCTATTGCCAGTTCTCTTCCACGCTGTAGTAAATATCACCGTGGGTCCCCACACTACCCCCATTATGGTGGCCGTTCCCCACGATAGTATTACCGTGTTGGGCACGAATTGGCTCTGTCAGGCAAAGGTGTCTATGACTATGATGGACGGAAAGTTTGGCGTATCCTTTCCCAGTGACCCCACCCAGTATTATCTTCGGAGGTGTTGGCCTGTCAGATCTTGATTTATACCCTCTTTTTAAAAGCATCTATGGTTTTTTTTCATTATTCATACATATAAAATTTATCCTGGGTTGGCCCACAATGTCAGAAATAGAGGCACCAGATATAGAATATCCACTAAATCTTTCTGACGATAGACGACCACCTTTTGTAAATATATATCCAGACCAGTACGACGGTATCCCTTCCAATCATATTATGAATAAAAAGTTTTATGAAAAACTAACAAGCATACTAGATATTTAACAATGTTGATGGGATAAGAATAGTGTTTGCATAGTGTGTTACAGCGAAAAAAAAAGATTTAACGATAATACTGATAAATATGGAGAAAAGAAAAAGGCGCTACCACTGAGGGATGTTGGCAGACTATTCCTTGTATGTGTGCAAATGCGATAGATACTTTTTTTTTCATCCCAATTTGCCTTGTTCTAGGACGCAGTTCAAATCAAAAGCACGTTCACTCTCTTTCTCCACGCGAAAATGATACAGCCATAAGAGAGGAATAGTTGGGTGATTCCATATGATCCACTTAGCCCCCATTGTGGATTTGCGAGTAGCGGACAGGAAATGATGAATATGAATGAAGTGATAAAAAAAATAAAAGAAACTAAACCGAAATGGGGGCAGCGGGTTTCCAAAAAAAAGAAATTGAAAAGAAAAACGCGAAATATGAATTTGACTGGGCCAGTAGAGGTTTACAGGGATGTCACCTTCACCATCAACCGGGTACGATTAGCCTCGTCCGCCAATATATCCTGCAAGTCCTCTTCGGTATGAATAGTGGCGAATTCCCCCTCACTATTACGGTAAGCAATGCTGCCTACGTGGATATTCAATCGGTCACCAATACGTTCCTGCAATACCGTCAAATTCAGCGGTAGACTGATCCGCATGGCCACTAAATCCTCCTGGTACATAACCTTGACCTTGATAGATCCACTGGACATTGCCGCCGCATGATGATCGTCACTGGTTCGTTCACCGTTGGTCATAGTTGCCAAAGGTTCTGCAGGGGACTCTATCGACTGATGCAGAGACGATGGAGGCAGGAAACTTGGTCGGCTACCCGTTACTTCAGAACCTGACCGAGAACGGGAGCGGGAGCGAGAGCGTGAACGAGTGTATCCAGGGTCCAAATAATGACCCGCGGGATTAGGAGCTCCTCCACCGGCACCGAGAGACGAATGGGCAGGGTTAGGCACACCCAAAGCCATATGCGAGGGATTCAAATCTCCCGTAGGCGTACTGGCACGATGGTGGTGAGGGTGGCCCTGGTACGAACCGACCGACGACGACATAACACCTTCGACCCCGTGTCCTACTCCGGAGGCACTTGCGGTGGTGGACACACTCGTTGACCGGTGGCGATTATTCCTGGGTGGCGACCCCTGTGCCGACTGCACTGCACTGGGGGAGGCAATTTCAATGTCTTCCCCTCGCGGACTCAAAAAGGACTGGATGGGGGCGCTAGCAAGAATGTATGACGGTTGCAGAAACAAGTTGCGCACATACTCGTCCAGTTGCACCCGCCGTTGGGCGGTGATGGTATCATTCACAAAAGACAAAGGACCGGGCATAAAGGGTAAAGTCCTGGGTTCATCCAGACGGCCGGCTTCCTTGGGAAATTCGTCTAGTAGATATACCTGAAACTGGTAAAATTCTTCATAGAGACGGAAAAGGATCCTTTGTCGACCATCCTCGAACAGCATCTGAATCTGAAAATAGAATCGGTCGCCCTTGTTTTTGTAGGAAACCACCGAGATGCCCAAAACCTCCTCCACTGCAAAGGCATTCGTAAAAGAATCAGGGTGAAGGGAAAGAGCCGTCGCCGAGTCATGGCCTGACGCACGGTTCACGGGATTGGGTCCGTTAGAGTGATATCTCATCGCGGATCCGTTATCCTCCCGAGTGTGCTCAAAACTAGACTGGCGTGGTGCGTAACCTGCCCCACCAGAAACTCCTTCTATCGTACCATTCCCCCCGCCGTTACTGCTACCCATACTGGTATACGATGCCCGTTGACCAGTAGTGGCTTCCGAATGAGGTAGATAAGGAGCCTTTATGTGACTATTTTCAGGATGGGCACCGGTAAGGCCATTACTCGGAGGGTGAGATGTCAGGGGACCCGGCGGAGCCGAGACGTTATTCCCTTTGGACATACTACTAAGCATTCCAAGGGGAATATGGCTACGATCTTGTTCCATAGCATCACGTTTCCATTCTAATACCCCAGGTAGGCGAATATTATTTGCCTGCAGCATATCGTGAAGGTTGACAACGGGTTTACCCGTACGAATATCCAAAATTTGGACAAAGGATACAGGTAGTAGTCCCGGTCCACCAATACGATTGATGGGCTTGGCCACAAACCAATCATTGTTAGATTGGGCAATAATAATAACCGGGTCTCCGGCCTTGGCGGCCAGTTCGTCAGGGCGCTCCGCGTCAAAATCATAAAGCACGGTGCCCAGAATCTGAGGTTGCTGCGGGCGAGCCCGGGAGTTTCGACGTGCAGATTCCCCCTGGGTGGGTCCCGCAGCCGCCGACGGATGAACAGCGCCTGGTCCTGCAGCAATGACCGGATGGGCAGGAACGGGATGAACCATGTGGGCCATTTGGCTATGAGACGACAGGTGCGACGAAAGCAAGGCCGGTGCAGGACTACTTTCACGACGCTTGGTCACAATCACTTGGAAATAACTCACGGGCACTAGTCCGCGTGCCCCCGTGCTCGGATTCGAGGCCAAGTACCAAAACTCGTCGTTTTCATTGGCCACCACCATAAAAAAATCACCCTTTTTAAAGCAAAGCTCTTCGGAACTCTCTGCGGTGTAGTCGTAGAGGGCCTTGATGACCTTTTTGGGTGGGTTCATAACCTCGGGAGATTTAGGCTGGAGATTGAACGAAGGACCATTGTTGCTGGATTTACTCGAGTTGGGGAGCGATTTGCGTAATGTGTTGAGTGGCTTGAGTGTTTTTGACATGGTGAATACAAGTGAGTGAATCCAGATAAAAAATATTGGAAATAGACAAATGACTAGATTACAAGCTAAGTAAAAGTGGGGTGACCGATACAGATTACAATCCACCAACGACAAAAGAAAGGCCAAGAAAATAAATATGTTGATACGTCACAATAGGTGGTAAAAAAGAATAAAAAAGAACAAGACGTGGCTTCGACAGCAAGTGTCACAATTGCCACTTGGCTAAGGATCAGTTACAAAGAGAACAGGTCCAGGTCAAGTTTTTTCTTTTGTTGCGGCAGTGACTATACCACAGGAATAGGGAAGGGTGTGGTTAACCGGAGATAACGAGGAGAGATCTGGTGTGTTCGTTGGGGACAAGGCGAATCATATACTACTTTCAAGTACAGAAAGATATAACGTAGATGGGAAAACAATATGACCCTTTACGAGAGTCGCCACTGACAGCAGTGGAACGAGTGCGTAAATAACAGAGACGCCGGATAAGTTAGGCAGGCCACAAGATAGGGGGAGTAGTAAAGAAAAAGGTCTTCTAAAGGCAAGTAAACGAGTGAGGAAATGTTAAAAAATATTGTAGATAAGTAAAGTGGGTATGAGATGGGCACGAAAAAAAGCCCCTGCTAACAAATCAAATGAGACAGTGGAAAGGAAGGATCACTTGACAAAGCGTGTGTGAGGTGAAGCGCGGGATGAAGACCAACAGCAATGTGTTTTGCTACTAGACAAACGCACCCAACTATAGAGGATGCCAATAGCAATAATATGAATAATAAATAATGATAATAAGAATAATAATAGTAGGAATAAACAACACAAATACAAAGTGTGCCTGAAGTAGGACTGGCAAGGAAAAAGTATCGTACTACACGTAGACGGATGCTGGATGCACTGAGGCCTACCAAATAGAGCGAATAAGTCCCAACGACGGGAGAGAAACGACAACGGGCTGGGTGTAGGTGTGATTGGACACGCTGTTAGTGCGTGAAGAAGGAGAAAAGAAACTAAGCAAACGAAGCCATACACTAAACGGAACACGCGGTAGAAAAAAAAAAGCCAAAGGGCAACAAAAGTCATACGCAAAGAAGCACTTTGCTGCCACCTTTTTCAGGGGCGGATTCAATTAAATACCCGCGAACCCCTTCTTTTCTAATTGGCCAAGTGGTCTAGGGGGGAGACGAATAGTAGTTTCATCCTAAAGTCCCATCATGGGTAAAAAAATTAGACAGCGTGGATCAGGAACCAATGGGGATATACCGGTGATAAATCACACGGACTAGACGCTCGCCTATAGCGGTTGAAAAAGACAAACCATACTTGTACACGACGGCTTTAGGCACACGAGTCGGCCACGACGGGTTACACAATGTCTGGCAAGGCTGACCACTACTATCACGCAGAACGCCACTTGTCCCCTTTTTTTTCGTATTGCGAAATATAAAACAAAGGAGTACGGCTTGTTCAGGGTCATATCCACATATTCACAACACATTCGAGTAGGGAAATAAGTGAACTTCAGATACACCCGTTTTACGCAACGGCTGGGATCCAATATTCCGCATAGTGAAGGCTAGAGCGAGAGTCTCGGTGATGGCTTAGCTTGCGGGCAGAGAGAGAAAGAAAAAAGAAAGAACCACATCAAATGTATTTAATCGGATGGCATACCGTTAGAGAAACTGCATATGCTGAAGAAATAATGCATCAAGCACAGGGTATCCACCCTCCCCCTTGTTATTTGATGTACTGTTTGAGCGGCGTCAAGGTGTTGGTGGTTAAAGACACCGCTGTTGGAGAGGTTTTTCGTCACACCTACGGATAAGCGTGAGGTGGCGTTGGTACCAAGGTCCTAAGTACTCATGTCCCAATTTGTGTATTCCTCCACTCGCGTTTTCCTTTTCTTTACAACAATTTCATATTTTATTCCAATATTCTACACTGGACCCACCACACCATTCGTCCTTAACAATGGATACCCACGCCGTAGCCCAACGAATCACCGACCGTATCTTGGCTTGCCAAGAAAGTTCCAACCAGTCCCATTTAGCCCAAGAACTCGATCCGCTCACCCACACATTGACCCACATGGAGCACCAGCTGAGCGACCAAGACCGTCTTGCCGAAACCCTCGGTCGCCAGGCCCAGCAACTCCGGGACGACTTGACTTTACTGGTGGAACAAACCCACGCTAATCTTCACCAAGTGTTCCACCAGATTGACCAAATGGAAACTTTGGTGGCAACTCAAGAACGACGTGTAGAGTCCTTAGAGGAGGAGGTCGCCCGTGTAGAAGCCATAGGCCAAACTCACTGGGCACCACACACCGCATCCAAACGGTGGATAGACAAGGTAAGCCATTTTTCCTGCCATGTGGTTCCAAGTGAAAGGCCCTGGAGGCTAGTTTGAGTGCAGCACCTGTTGGCCATGTCCAAGTAATAATGCAAAGTGGTTAGTACTAATTCGGTAGTATCATTGGGTTGGTTTTTTTTTACACCTTGTTTTCACGACATCCAGTTTAGCAATATGCGTATGGGGTCCCCTCAGCCCTTTGCAGCGCTGACTACATTCTTATCCGATGCTTCCAAGTCCGCCACGACAAGTATTCTGGCAAGTCCAAAACTCTCCTCCAACACTACCGAATCCCCGTCTTCCCCTGCTTCTTCATCCTTATCACCAAGGAAAACATAGCCAACCCTACACCACACTCTCTCCGCTCGCTAGTTATCATTCCTCTGGCTAACAGACAAGACCAAACCTCGTCATGATTTACTCTGCTCTCATTCTCGCTGTGTTCCGAGTACGATATTAATGTTACAGGACCCGCAAGGCCTTGGCTGTTCGAAAAATGGGGTATTTTTTTGTGATAAACATCCGGGTAATTCGTAATAATACTAACGGTATGTATATAATGAGTAAAAGGAGAGAGTGAAGATGTGTGTGTTCTCGCAGTTCGGTTTATTAAAGCACCAACTATTACTTATCCCGTAAAAGCTTACCCCATCGTTCTCGCAATTGGGCGGGGGTAACGCTTGTTGGACTTTCGATTACTTCAATTGCTTGTTGGACCCAATTACGACTGTGGGGATCGCGAGCCAGCCGGGCCGGGGGCCACTCTGATTCACGAATCAAACGCTGCGCTTCGTCACATATTATAAGGAGTACGTCCATATCGCTATAAAACCGCTCCAATCCCGTAGAGCTCAATAGGTACCACTCCAGTTCATCCTGGTCCACTTTGTCCAATCTTGGTAAATTCTGGCGCCATATCGGTGAGTCCGGGGATGTCCTCAATTTATCCAGTGCCTTATCTTTCAAAAACGCGCCGTTCCAAATAGGACTATCCCCCTGCGTAACAAAACTCACTGTATCGTGGCCGCCTGATTTCGACGCAGTGGTGAAAGGGTCAAAAGTACTGCCGCCCCGACAGAGTAATTCCTGCCATACCTTGTAGCGCTGTTTTATCGATTGAAATACGCCATAAGCGGGTGCCGGATAGACGTCCCGGAATACGGTAAACCAGAAATGTTGGATAAGGTTACAAATGTCGTAGAGATCCCACGGGGGTTGGATGAACCCGTACACCGCATAGTCCCACACGTCCCCTAAATGGTGGGCGAACTGGATCCGGATGGCATGGATTAATATACTCTTTTCGGTGTCTTCCAGATAATGCACAATGGTTTCCAAGTGTTTAAAAGGCGTTTTAGAATGAATGGGAGGAGATGAGGTGACAGTGGGATTAGGGGACGTCAATGCCGGTTGGGTGACCACTGGTGGTAAAGAGCAAGGTGCTGGATTGAAGGAAAAGGAAAAGGAATGCTGATGATTAGCCACGGTTGTTACAGGTGAGTCATTATAATCATCATCAATCATCATGGCGTCGTCCGAGTCGTATCTTTCTGTGAGTTGGGATGACGCTGTGTATTCTTGAAAGATTGCAGGTGAATCTACTTCTACCCGGGTGGCGGGTGGCCCAGAGTTACCTAAGAGGGACTCGAACATCCGCTGTGGAGATTGTTTCCATGTTCCAAAGGAGCGCACTTGGTGAATCATGGCTTTCACCGCCAGTGCCTTGTCCAGGGACAATAATGCCACCCCGGGAATGTGGATTACTTCCAAGAAAAATCGACAGCAGCTAAGAATCAAATCGTCGTTGCAATTCGTATTCATAGGTAACTTTTCCGTCATCTTTTGACCCCGGACCACATTGGACGAAGGTCCGTCGTCACCGGTTTGCAAATACTCGTAAATAAA
Source organism: Dispira simplex (assembly GCA_027478255.1). Taxonomy (NCBI): domain Eukaryota; kingdom Fungi; phylum Kickxellomycota; class Dimargaritomycetes; order Dimargaritales; family Dimargaritaceae; genus Dispira; species Dispira simplex. The sequence goes on along the minus strand of JAOPJG010000023.1, from coordinate 48,249 downwards.
GTTCATAGCGGTCCGCGCCAATTTACCCAAAGTGGTTGTTGCTTCAAGACAAGACGACGGCTTGGATAGGGTACCAGCGATATCTGCCCGGTCATTTTGATTGCCCAGACCCACCGCCGTAGTGGAACAAGGTAGCTTGACGGTTTTTTTACTGTTTTTCAGCCCGTCCAACTCTTGTATTACCACCCAAGGAATAATCAACCGAATTTGCCCCGATGTACAAGTCCTGGCCGCTTCTACCAGCTTTTTAACAAACGCCAACTGCGACAACAAATAGTTAGTATCCAGTACGAATACTCCGGACACATTGGCCAGCGATGTATCTGTGGACACCGAAGGAGTTTCCTTGCCACCAGGTGAAACCCAGGCCAGATCCAGAGGTTCGGCTTTACGGAGAGTGGCAATCGTCGAGTTAATGTGTCCTATGGTGACATCGTCGTCAATGTCCATAAGGTCGGCGTACTCGGCCATGGTGAACTGACTAGTATGCAAAGAATTAAATTGATGCGTTCGACACAGGAAGAAAAAAAAGTGACTGAAAACTTGTAGATAGAGCTACCAGCAAAATAATGGCCAAGAAGTATGTGAATTAATTAACCTTTATGGATTCGGAAACCGAAAAAAAAAAAATAATAATAAAAATGCACCAAGCTGCCTACAGTGGTATCACCTAGTATTGCACTGTGATGCCGGGTCATGCTGAATGAAGACAGAAGCAACGTGAAGATTATAGTTAATAGATGCCGTTGACATTTTACTTTTATTTAGGGGTTAGTTATTACACCACTTGGACTAGTCCATGGCCTATAATAAACCCAAAAGTCATTGTGTATAGGCCAAATAACAATTTTGGACACCAAAAATAGAAGCAAGAACTCATAGGGACGGCTGGTAGGAGGGAATGAAAAAAAGGAGAAAGATATAAAAAAAAATCTAATTTTCTCGCGGAAATTTTTTATTTCTACTTCGGGGAAAAGCAATATTTTCGTGAAAAATAATTTCCTTTTCCCTTTATTAACATAATATGTTTTAATAAAACTAATTATAGGGGTATAAAATGAAGTCCTTGGTTCCCTCTAACCGAGTGACATTCACAGATGTTTTGATGAGTGACTCAAGAGGGCGCACACAGTACTTGACAATGATGATAACTATTATAAATAAAGTCTGGTTCTTATGGGGATTTCAAAAAAAACTTTCACTTAAAATAATATATCCTAAATTGTGGGGGCAAGTATCGCCCTGAAATAAAAATAGAAAACTATAATACAGAAAAGTCTCAATATTACCACCTTGGAAGGGGGAAGAGTTGGTTTACAAAAGGGTGAGAAAATGAACAAAAAAAAATACACTCCACCTGGACCGGTGAACTCCAACGTTTTAAAAGAGTCATTCGGTGTTCATTCCTCTCACAAAATAAGATAACTAGGAATACACTCGTCCCATTCTATGCCCTCATGGGACCTTCACCCAATACCCAAGATGGATATTATGTATCTCAAGGTCATTCCAACATGATTCCTACACTTCCTTGTATAGTTTTTTTTATGAGATTTGTGGCCGGATATTTCCCATCGGATGTACTAGATACTTTAATCTATCCGAAACGTGCTCCGAAGCGTTGTACTTTTTATCTTTAAATAGCCACGCTAATCCGCACTACTTTTATTTTTATCTTAACCACACGACATATTGTTGAGACTATCCTCTTCTCTTATCTTTTACGCTGTACCATTCATTAGGTAGAATTTTTGTACAACTGGAACATTGCCTTGTGCTACTATCTTTGTCGAATTTCTCCCACCCATTGCTTGTTGCGGGTTCCCGATGGCTACGAGATCGGTATCTAGCACGTTGTTGGTGGTCTTAGGGTTACTAGCCTCGGCAACCACCGGCGTCAGTTCCCAACAACTTGGCCACAACACTAAATCGAAGCGCCGCTACTAAACGCTTGGCTAAATTTGAAGTACTCTGGGCAAGTATTGTTCGGTTACGGGGGGTGAGAGGGTTTTCAAGCGGTCCTTTCGTTGCTCTCTACTCTATACAATCCAACAGACAAGTACTAACGACTCTAGCAACAAGACCCGTTAAACCATACATGTTTCCTTTTGAGGCCTTAACCATTTATTGTAAATACCACTGTAGACCTTCTTGCTTTGCAAACAAATAGATCCAAAAATGAAAGTGTAAATGAGTAAATAAATATAGAAACTTGAATGACATGCTATTGCTAAAATGAAATGAAAAACTAAGCTAAACAATCCCATTACAAAATCGTTAAACCTGTGGTCAAGTGCACACACGAATAACATCCCTGACCGGCCTAATGAGGTAAACTAATCACTACTATTAAATCCACAAAAAAAATATATGCTCACATGTAAGGGTGGGTTGCCGCCAGTGCACAGTGAGCAGTACTGAGTTGACTTTCCAGGACGCGAATGCGCTCCAAAAGACCAGCTTCATTGTCCTTAACACTGGCCTTTTCCGCTTCAAGCACGGCCACTTTGGTCAGCAGAGTGTTATTTTCGGTCTCTAATTCAACCACACGGCTCTCCAGCGTATCAATGCGAAGCATCTTACGCATACGGGAACGACGAGCCGCGTCGGTATTCTTTTGACGCTTCAAAGCCACCGGATCATCCACTGCTGGCTTGGTTTCAACAGGGGCAGCGAGGGACTCTGCGAGTTTGGCCTTGCGCTTGGATGAGGAGGTACGGCGACGTTTGAGGGCAATCTCTGGGGGTAAAGACGATAGGAAATCGCTCTGGCGTTTGCGGATAGTCTCCTCGTATTTCACAGACTCCTTGAGGGTCTGCACCACGGATGGCGTCAGGGTATCCACGGCAGAGGTGGAAGTGGAAACTGGTTTCGTCGCAGGTTGCAGTGACTGGGCCAACAAAGAGAAATAGTCCGACATCGCGTTTGGAGTGGAATCCGGGTACGAAAACAAAAAGTCCGGTAGAGTGGGTGTGGCCAGCCCACTGGTAGTTGTACCAGTCATTTCAATCTTTTCAGGAGCGGGTAACGAGGCCAACATGGGAGAACCATTTGCCACCGGGGTGGACTCACCCGATGTGGGATCGATGGACATTGCCGGAGGAGAATTGACTAGTGTCAAGTCGCTAAGCGTGGGCGACACGTAGGAAAGGTCGTTCCCCATCCATTCGTCAAACACAGTCTGGGCCAACGCGCTACTTTCCGATGTAGTTACGGGATCCAGGCAAGAAAGCATATCGTCCACAAGGGACGCCGACAGAAAATCTTGTAGAGAACTGGTGGTTGGGACGGCGCCGGCCTGCACGGTGGTGGTGTCCAACGGAGAAGGAGGCATCGAAGCAGTCACCCCAGAAATGGGGTGGATTTGACCCTTGGGATGCGGCAGGATTTTGGCAAACTTCATAGTAGTAGTGTTAGATTTACCCATAGAGGAGGTAGGGGATTTCAATTCGGGAGACACAACCATAGTTACCGGATTCGAAGGGAGAAAACGTCCGTGTAATGTCGTTGTAAAAATCCAAAGTGTATTTTTTTGGTAAACTTTTCTAATCGAGAAAACGGTAAAAGAGCAAAGATGGCGATAGTTGGCCTGGGTGGAAACGAAATTCCGACGAGAGTGGTTTCAGTAGAGGGGTAATGAGTGGGAAGACTCCGAAGAGCGTGACGAAGTGAGGGCGTTAGGACGACATGGTGGGTGGGATTTGAGAGTGGAGAAAGCCATGATGGGCGTTTCTGGTTTGCGATTAAAAATTCTTAAAAAACGAAGTGGAGTGGGAGAAAGGGGGGAAAAGACCTCGAAAGTGGGTCGTTGAAGCATCCTTTTTATAGGATAATTTCAACGTAAAAACGAACGTAAACGTACGTGTTTACTGGGTAAGAGCGGCCATGATGGGCAACACTATACAATGACAAAGGGGGGGGTATATGGAATAAAATGGGGTAAAAATAAAATAAAATAAAATAGATGAATCACTTCCGATATCACAACAAAAGAAGAGTAAGCAACCAAAAGCAATAATAGTGGATAGTAGAGTATTGTTGTAAATAAAAAGAAGAAGAGAAAAAGGTCAAGGGTCTTTGGTGGACAGCGACAGCCGGTATTTTTATATGAATCATCACCAAGCCCCTTTTCGAAACCGATCCAACTTAAGCGGAGGGAAAAGTGCATACAACAAAGTGGACAATGGTGATTGGTTGGATTTTGTAAACGATACCCAATAATCACTGCAGTAGGGTATGCTTTTCCTCCCATCGCCACTCTTTTTTTTTTTCTTTCGTATTACTAACCACCCATCACTGCACGGGATTCACTGTCACTCTTTTTTTTTTTCACTTGTACCGCATACATACTCTGGCCGACATAGAAAGCTTTAACGCTGAAAGTATCCCTTTGTCAGGATGGGTGGAGATAGTGCATGCAGTGAGACTCCTTTATTTTTACACACGCTATATGCACCTATCCACTTATAAAAACCGCAAGGGTCGGGGTAAGAGGCAAAGATAAACCCAACACCAACGTGCAGCATGTGAACCGGCGTGTGCATTTTCGTTATCCTGTGAGTTTCCCAGCCCAGAAAGAGGACTGTTGATTGTTATGACTGTTCTGATAAGGAAAGATAAGGCGTCATCACTCTGCCTTGAGAATAAAAAAATATTGGTGGGAGAAACGCTGCTGATTAGTGCGTTGTTGGTGACTCATTACTCACACACTGCCTTTTCTGGATAAGGGAATAACAACCACCACGACACTGTACTTGTTTCACTCGGCATGTTATCTGTTGGTGGAATTGCAGGCGATTTACAGTGATGTTCGCACAAAGAAATGATATCTTTCAGAGACGCATTCTTCTTGTTAGTGTTTAATTTACTATTTTTAGACAGAACCAAGAGAAAAAAAAATCAACCCGAAAAATGGTTATAAAAAAAAAACTAGAATAAAAGCAAGACTGGAGTACTAGTATCATCAAAGGGGATAAAGGGTCCATTACACATAAGGCGGATTATGTAAAAGTATAGAACAACTGGAGATAACGAATAGATAAACTACAAATCGGGGTGGGCTATTCGTTGATCACACAGGGGAGGTGGACACCCCTGTACCGCCGGTCATGGCGCTGGTAAATCGCTCTTGTTTGCGGAGTGCGGCCACCACTATTAGTATCCGTGTTGATTGATAAGCCCATTCCACACAGCAAAAACCTATAGGTGGTTAATAGAGGGTCTACCATTGGGGGTCTTATGATCCGTTTTTTTAGCATAAAAAAAAATAAAAAATAACACACCATGTGAATGAGTAACACATGGTTTAATAACCGGAGGCAATAACGCATCCACCAATCGCGTTTTCTAAAAAGAAACACACTTACAGTAACAAAGGCACGCCACAGTCAGAAATGCTGCACCAACCACCAGGATACTTCCGTTGATGGATAAGGATGCCCAGATAACCCCCGAAAAGATGAGGTACGCTGCAAACCGAAGCCACGCGTTGTCAAACACTTTGACAAATCCATCGCTAAACCGTAAAGCAACAATTCACATATCCACATGTTTTGGAACATATCTTCGGTTAATGATATGTAATTACGTGTGGCATCTTCATATTCTACATCGAAAATACACTATACATTCACAACAGTCATTTGGTATTACTTACAATTGGGGACTCGTCGGGCAAATCTGGTTGGAAGTAAATATGATTAGTAGTCCGACCGAGTCACAACGCGAAATGGATCCAGCCAGTGCCAAACGAAATAGTCAGTTAATACATGTACTGTTAAAGCCATGTTGAAAGGATGCGTGTCAATCAAAAATAGTGTACCATTATGGTCAAAACAATGCTCAATAATAGGCAGAGTAATATACATGTTTTCTTCGAATATATACGACGAGAAACCCATCTGAGTATGAGTTCCACATTGTCAAAAGTCAAACTCGACGTTGCAAGCACTTACTTTCAGGCATATTGGAATTTCTAGCGGGATAATCAGTACTCCAATGGCACTATGCAGGGTGTAGCCGTTCAAATCCCCATGACATCATACATGCATAATACGGTGGTTAGGTATCCATAGAATTAATGAGCATAATGGATTACTGTCGAGTATAAACGAATTCCAAAACTTACATAGCCAATGCGGAAAAGATGACGTGGGTGAAAAACGTGACTGCGCCTAGGACAATGAGCACTGGCAGTGGAGGAAGGTTTAAGCCATAGCCAAGTAAAAAATGATTTAAATGGTTCTTTTATGACAAAATTTGGTGGTTAGTTCTACCGTTTGGAGAAATTTCACTCGGTATTTAACAACTCTAGCAATGAGTTTTATTTTATGTTCCAGTGTAGATCCCGATCCTTGATTGTACTTACATATCATTGCTATTAACGCCGACCTAATTCAACGGATATCATCAACGTTGGAAATAAAAAAAAGGTCAACGGATATTATATTACATACATAGCGCAATTTCGAACATACCATCCAAAAGTAAGGGAGGGGGGGGATTACACCCGTCCTGGCCCCAAAGCAAATCATTGGTTAATTCCCGAAAAGGGTTCAACCGAAATATGACACCTTGTCAGTTATGGCGAACCGAGCAGCCCTACTCCTTACCTGAGCTATGGTTCTTTATGCTACCCGCTATAAAATAACGGCTCTTCCACCTTTCGAATTTCCTTCCTACTCGACTACCCTAGTTGTATAGTATATTTTTGTAATTACCAATTCACAGCTAGGTGCTAATTGGTTCACCTCTCTTTCCTAATCACTTACCATTGAGCGTAGACCGTGAATTTCCCAGCGAGGAATTCTTCTTTGAATCCCATGGTTACCGTTGTATTAATATCCGGCTATATAAAATATCTACTATATAAAGAGAAAAGGTGAATTAGACAAAGTGATAGTTGGTTTGTTTTCGCTAGCGATAAACTATGAGCCTGGAGAGTAGGTGTATAACAAGTCTAGAACGAGTATGCAGCACCACCTACATAAAAAATAAGCCTACACACATATAACCTGAAAGGCAATAGAATAACAGCAGAGTTAACAAAAAAACCAAAAGTATTATATATATGGGGTAGAGATATAGACGATATAGAAAATAGTGGAGAGGGGACAAGTGCCAACAATCCGCTCGAAAAAGAATTGCGTGGTGAATAAATGTCTGTGAGAATGGGGTAAAAAGAGTCATAAAATGGTGGAGAGGGACGCCCTGTCTGGCCATCAAGTAAAGAAAAAAAATGGAGGGCGAAATGTTAACCATGCCATCATAGAGCAGAAGGAAGGGGAGGATGCAGGTAGTACTGTGTAACACAGTTGACCCGCCCTAAGGATGGTATGGTCCATTGGGATGCGCCTCTTTAAAGGCTGCAAGAGTCCACCGAGTCCTCGAGGTTGGGGGAAAAGAGGGGAGGAGGGGAACATCACATTCAATTAGTTTCGGGATTTAAGGGCGAGTGCACTAGCTTACTAGTGTGGCCTATGTGCCAATACATGTAGGCTGTTCATTTCGAAAGAGTGATGTTCATCGATTCGAGTTACTAGTTACGATTGTATCGGATTCATAATTATAAAACCCCGAGCGATCCCAAAAATGTGTGTTTGTTTGGAAAATGACCCTATATACATGTCACTTTGTTTGCTAGTTCATTATCGAGAAAACCCAAGTAGAGGTCTCAGCCCAAACTACCTTGAGCTATTACAACTACATCACAGTGTTCCCAATAAAGGGAATGTCCTATTATTTATCTCCTATTTAGACTCATTGCACAACATAATACATACTTGGATAAGCATAGTCGTATTTTACTTTGAAAGAAACAGTAAATCTCCCCCCCCCTCCAAAAAAAATTTATAGAATTAGAAATCAGAAACGATAAAACACAGGCCCAGTAGAGATTGAATTATGAGTGCCAATAAGGAGCCATTAGCCCTCACTGGTAAAACAACGCACGTTTGTAATGGTTATTATAGAGTTATTTTTCTGACATCCTATCATTGATGTCATTCAAAGGTGAATGTTTAACAGCCCTGAGTTCCACTTCTTCCCGTAATGTCACAGCCGAATTCGGGTCATCATCAAACGAGTCATTGGAGGCAATATCGAAAATAGTCTGGGTATGGGCTTCGGGCATAAGACCCTCTCCAACCGCTTGTCCGCCTACATGACGATGCTGTAAACTATAGGCGGTTTCTTCATTGCCATGATCCCCTACCACCCGGTGGATCGGAATTTGGTCAAATGCGTGATGGGCTCCTTCGCCGACCGGATGGTACCCCAAGTCGGTGGTATAACGGGGTGCCAAATAACGGTACAGGGTCATTAGACCATAAGCCATGAAAAATAGCATAAATGCCACAGCTACAATCAACAAACAATAAGATGCGGGTTCTGCACCGGCATCTACCAGGGTTTGGATGGATTCCTCGTTGGCCGACATAAACATGGTACCCGACAGCATCAGGAAAAATGGTGGGACATAACGGAAAGGATGGGGCCACACACCTGAATCGATATCTTTCCCGATGGGGTAGAAACTCACCATAAACAATTCGATAATCCGAGTGATCCCGGCAATGCACAGCGCTCCGCCAAAATAGGCGTGTACCCTAGTGGAGAATTCCGTATGTTGGTGATGGGCCGCCATGGCCAATCCCGTAAACAAGATAATCAAAGCCGGTACCATACTACGGGAATGAGGGGGTGCCCGCCAGGTCATAAGTATCCCCAAAATACCGCCACACCACCAAAGAATACCCATGGCGGTGTGTTGCAAGTCCTTGTGAGTCCAGGGTTCATCCCAACGGTGTTCAGTAAAGGTGTTGAAAATACCCCACGCCAATATAACCACACTGTCGTAGAATTCGGGCGACCGACCTTTGCTGCGTAACCAGGGACCGGCCAGCGTCAATGAAAACAAGAGCCACACCCCATACCACACAAACGACGACCCCATAATAAAATGGGCCAAACACTGACCAAAATGGTCCGCATAACAAAAACCGGTGAGCGCGATAAACCCCAACAACACCTGAACCCAGGCCAGTAGCATGGTAATATATCCAATAGAGCGATGAATAATTCGGATAATGGGTCGTAGATAATCACGTTTCAAATAGCGTTCCAGGTGGAGTTTCAGGTACACACCACACCCAATCTGGACGAAAAAGGCCAGCATGACTACCCGACTAAAGTAAACGTGGGCAGTTTCCCCGAATTGACGCCCTCCGTGGTAGTGACCCAGGAAATAACCCACAACCACCAAACACGAACCCACCGCTTGCACCGGAACGTGGAAACGGTTACGGGTAATGCCCAATACGGCCCCCACTGGAAACAATACCCCGTACGCCAGTCCCATACACAGAATGTGTAGCCATAATCGGGTGTCAATGTCGTGCGATAACTCTACGCCCGTATGACCCGAATGGGCGTGTGCACCGGCAAAGGGTGAGGTCCAGAACCAGCCGTTACCCAGCCATATTCCGAGTCCTACTATCGTCCAGACCCACGGGGTACTGGGACTGTAGCGCATAATGATTATTAAAGGCGTCACTCGAGTTTTAAGTTTATATTAGTGCTGAAATTGGAAAAGAAAGATGGGTAGCATGAATGTTATATATATATATAGCAACAAAAAAAACTATGGGCCAATTGATAATACAAACGTCCTCAGGAAACTACCGGTAAACCATTTCTGGAGAAATGAGCACCAGAGGCCAAATAAAAAAAAAGCAAAAAGGTGCTGTAGGACTAGTGTAACAGAGAGGAAAGTAGAATGGTTTCAAAGGGCGGTTAGAACGTACGACAAGACTGTTTCTTATTCTCACAATATTAAAACCTTGGCAATGTAAATATCGTCAGCCCTAATTTTTTTTTCCACACAGCTCTGTTGCGGGGTATACATATTCCATTAATCCAAACTCTTTGGGCAGATTCTGCTTTTTTTTTATGGGAAAAAAAAACGTAATCGACACCATTGGGTCACGTGCAGAAAAGGCCCCGTATGTTTAGTACCATTTACCAAAGGAGGATCAACCTTTTTTTAACTTACTGCTGTTCCTTGTACGGTTCAGGTCAAACTAGAGAAGAGAAAGCGAATGGAAAAGGGGAAAACCCACCTTGAGAAGTAAACGACGGAATTGATAACTTTGTGGTAGAGTTATTTGCTCTGGCCTGTAGTTACCAACCATGCTCTCCCTTTCACTCTTTGGTATATTGAGTAGCACAGTTTTCGTATCGTTACGGTGTTCTTTTGTTACTGTGAGGGACAACAAAAACTGGTACAAATATTGTCAGTGGAATATAATGTCGGTTATATATTGTTCTTGACCGCTGCCTCTTTTTTTCCTACAAAATATTACCTCCATCGTTCACGGTCGCGTCCTCTTTATGGCCAACACTACCGACCGCTCATAGTTCCTTTGCTTGACCTTTTCGTTTTGGTTCCATGAAGCTCAGTGTCGATGGAGTTCCGGTTCTCCAGGTACTATTAAGTATCGGCGGCTGGTACCTCTTTTCGTCACTATTGAGCGTTCTCAACAAACGACTCTTTGGCCAAGACTTTTACCATTTCGACTATCCATTGTTTGTCACCACCATCCACGCCGGGGTCCAATGGCTAGTTTCTGCATTGTTGGTCCATATATGGGGTCACAAATGGCTATCGGAATTACAACACCAGCAACTTCAAAAGTCCTTGGCGGGTCGTCAATGGTGGATGAGTATTGTGCCGTGTGGGGCCGCTTCGGGGTTGGAAATAGCGCTGGCGAACGGTGCGCTCATCTTTATCACGCTGAGCTTCTACACAATGGTCAAGTCTTCCACACCTATTTGGGTACTGGTATTTGCCTTTATGCTTGGGTTGGAGCAGTTCACGTGGCCGTTGTTACTCCAAATTTTTCTAATTTGTTTCGGCGTGACGTTGACGGTGGTGGGGGAAACCCAATTTCACCTGGGGGGCTTTCTACTGGTGCTGGGGGCCTCGATCACTAGCGGATTTCGGTGGTCGCTAACCCAAATTCTACTCCAAAAGCGTTCCCTCGGGTTGGACCATCCTATTTTGACATTGTACCGGTTGGCCCCGGTGTCCTTTGTAACCATGGCGGTGTTGACCTTGTGCTTGGAAAATCCCTGGGTTCACGAACCTCCGCCTACACCCACTCTATGGACTTTCCAAATACCGGCTACTTTGGGGTTGACGGTGTTGGGTGGTTTTCTGGCGTTGGCCACGATTATGTGCGAATTTCGACTTATCCAACTCACTTCCACGGTTACCTTGTCGGTGTGTGGCATCTCCAAGGAAATCCTGATGATTACACTATCCATTCTTCTCTTTGGTGATGAAATGACCGTGGTTAATGTGACTGGTTTGGTCATTTCTATCACCGGGATTTTGTATTATAATCTTGACAAGTGGCGCAAGGGCCCACAAGTTCCATCGAGTCCCAGTTATACTTTGGCGTCTCCACGATCAAGTGGGTCTTATGTGGAACTGTCCCTCCAATAAATTAGAAAGGACATGATTAGAGTAATGATTTCGCTAATGTTTTTGTGTGTCGTTTTCCAAAAAAAATATTTACATTTTCAAAATTATTATAGACCATCTTACAAGCGAATAAAGTGGGGTGAGCAGAGTTTATCCAGTGTTCACTATTACCAGTGAGATTAATTTCCGCCATTGGTTGAGAAGTGAATCGGGTAAAAGTTATGAAATAGATGACGCAAGGCTATTAAGGTTTACTTGTTTATTTACCTCGGTAAATATATAACCTATTCGGTTTCCTCACCTACGCTGATGTGCCATTGTGATCAACTATTGTGTGTGATGGGTTATAAAGATGAGTGGTTAATGTATATATTGTCATCTCTCAATATACAACTGTGTTTAGTGGCTCTTCAGGGATAGCGTGAGAGGACGTTACCCCCATGTGTGAATCCCCCCAGGCCAAATTAGACCCAACGACAAGGCGATCCTATTTTTTATATCCCAAAAATGGTCCGAGAGAGGTACATCTTCGTTGTCCATTGGCAAGCGGAAAGAAACAGGGCATCTCTGGCCAACAACGGTTATGGACGCACCACTTAATCCCCTTGGTTGAGCCCAGTCGTGATATTTCTCAATGCTTTTGTGATAGGATTGGTGAAGTGGTTCCCCCGCCCCTCTTTGCTCTTAAAATTTTCATTTTAATTCTGTTTCTGAATAAAGTGTAAGTGACCATTGGATATCCAGGGGCATCACGCAGTAATTTATTCTTGGACTGATTCAATAGTAATCTGAACCACTCGTCTTCTATCATTAGCTTTTGCTTGGATACCTCTACAAACAGTACTCTTACCCTCTCACGCTTTTCCCTGCGTTTATTGCACTTTAGCATAATCTTTTATCCGAGCTGACAGGTAATACCATCAAGCACTAATCCATATTATCAACGCGACGTTTTTTGCAGACTAGCACCATTACAATTGCCAAAGTCCTGCAAGGCTGAGGTCACTAACAAAACACTTTTTTTCCACACAGACGCATCACGCACACGGATATTCCATTGTGTGACCTCCTCATCTGCCTGCATATCCTGCACGACTTGACCAGGACCGACTGAATATATCACAATATCTCTCCATTCAGAGTGTTTTTTTTTTTACTATTTTTTTTCACCAAACTGTTCGTTGGTTGTCGCTCAGCCATAGTTTATTCCGTTTTTTCTCCCATATAGTTCAAACACTCGATTCCTTGGCTTTTACTTGGTCAAATCTTTGATCGGTTCTAGTGACTAATCTTTTTGTCAGTTGTTTGAACCATTACCTACACGTCTTATCGGACGTACCATGTGGAACCAGAACAGCAATATGCATCCATACCCAAACAATCCCTACCAGGATAGTTATAATCAGCCCCAAAACAACGGTGGTGGATATCCCCCTCCAACAGTACCCATGACCATGCCTGGAGCATCGGATGGCTCAGACTACGGACCAAGTGGGGGAGGGTATCCACAAACTCAGATCTATCCCCCACCTTACCCACCGCCCCCGGTACCGAGTGGTGGTAATAGTGGGTGTCCCCCAGTTACGGGCTACGGAGGCGCTTCGTCGAATCAGCCTTCTTACTATCCGCCACCCCCCGTGTCTGGTTACAATAACTACCAGTCTGCCCCTAGTAGTAACATACCTCCGGCTGTTCCGCCTCCTCCAGTGCCTTCGTACCCCCCTCCTCCTCCTCCTCCTCTCCCCCAGTCTTCCGCCGCTCCGAGTTACGGCTACTCTTCGGGATATTCTGCTCCGACGTCGGGTCCTTCCAACTATCCACCTCGTCCTCCAGGTATTGTGACATCATCCTCGTCCTACTACTCGCTCACTTCTGGTTCCACCGGGGTGGGTGGTTATCCCAGTGGCCCACTTTCTGCTAATGCCTCCTACCCTCTGCCTAATGGTCCACTCCAGAGTTCGGCCACTTACCATGGTGGCATGGCCCAAACGGTGAGCGGGGCAGTGCCTAATGTACCAGGTATGATGCCCAAATTTCCCCGCGAAGGTGTGAACGGATTCCACGGTCCGCTATTACGTTTCGGAGATATGAATTTCCGTAACAAAACCTTTTCCGGTAGCGTACTGGTTATTTCTACCAGTAGCTATCCTTCCCACCCACCCACATTGAACTTTGTGGACCAGGGAGCTCCGCAACCACCGATTGAAGGGGAAGCTATTGATCAATTCTTGAACAATACGTTTTGGCGATTCCCGTTCCGTTTGCAATTAACGGAACGCGAGCGAGTGGTCAATTATAGCATCAACAATGGTGTTCAATACTCATTTACCCTACCCAGTGCCACCCAACCTTGGCGATGGATGTTTTTCAGTTGTAACGGATTTTCGGAATCGATCAAAGATCCTCAGGCGGAACTCGGTGGACCTAATCCGCTGTGGGATGATTTCCTAGCCAAACATGCCCAACGTCCTTTCCACGTTATGGTGGGTGGTGGGGATCAATTGTACTGTGATGGAGTATGGAAAGTGCCCGAATTAGCACCCTTTTTGAACAACAAAGATAAGAAGAAACGCAAGGTCATTCCGTTCTCCCCGCAGATGCAACACGCCGTGGAACAATACTACTTTGAACGTTACGTCTATGTGTTTTTGTACGAGTCGAGTTTCCGTCACGCCGTATCTTCCGTGCCTTACGCCATGATGATCGATGATCACGATATCTTTGACGGGTTCGGTTCCTACCCTGAATATTTGCAACATTCACACGTGTTCCGTGGGATCGCTAGTATTGCCCTCCGGTTCTACCTGTTGTTCCAGCAACATACCACCGTGACCTTGGCTCCTCATCACCAACTCTTTGGTAGTGGGGGCTTCTCCTGGCTTAAACATGTCGGTAGTACCACGGCGTTATTGGGAATAGATACCCGTTTCGAACGTAATTTAGAACAAGTCGTTACACCCGCCAGCTACGACTTGATTTTCCAAAATTTGCAAAATCACCTCTCCAACGAATGTCGTCATTTGGTAGTAATATTGGGAGTACCCATTGTTTACCCACGACTGACGGCCGCCGAGGGAGCCTTGTCCGCCCTGGCCAATACCGCCGTAGGGTCCATTCTGGTGAAAACGGGCGCGGTATCTGGTCAACTAAATGAGTTTGGGGAGCCGGAATTATTGGACGATTTGAATGACCACTGGACGGCCAAGATTCACATGGATGAACGAGCCACCTTGGTACAAAGGCTCCAACAATTTGCCCAAAGTCGGGCCATCCGGGTAACGTTCCTGTCAGGTGATGTACACTGTTGTGGTGCCGGTAAATTCTACACTAAACCTAAAAAGGATGTGACTTTGCCGCACAACCGTGACCATCGGTTGATGTATCAGGTTATTTCCTCGGCCATTATGAACGCCCCACCGCCCTTGGCCCTGTTGCGAACTTTACATGTGACATCATCGACCAACGTGTTTGATAAAATGACCGAAGAACGTATGGTGGAATTGTTTGAACGAGATGTGGACGATACCAACTTGGTTAATCGTAAATTAATGGGGCGTCGAAATTACTGTACGGCTAATTTTGATGGTGGTTCGGGTGATTTGGTGTTTGTCATCAATGTCGAAACTTTGGACCATCGTACCACTGTACCTTATCCAATTCATGTTCCCCTGCTGGTGAGTGGGAGTAGTTTTTATTGAAGTCATTTTATTCGTTTGATGTCGGGGGAATTATAGGCTAACCTACTAATGATTATGCAATCAAGATTTTTGTTTACCAATTGCTACTGACGAGTTGCAATGCAAAAAAAATAATAATTTTTGCCCAGTCAAGACTGTTAAGTTTGCAGTGCCAGGCACAAGTGGTTGGTGTTGATGAGTGAAGAGTATACACAGCAAGGAATATAAAACAACCGAAGCACAGAATAATATGTATTAGTAATTTATAATAAAACATCTAGACAACCATTAATACACGACATACCAGAACAATACCAGTGTTTTTTAGCTGATGACACATATAACCAGATACTCACCTAACAATTTCCCTTACAGAATCATCTGAAGAGTATAACCCTGCCCTCGGAATTGAGGTATACTGATGCCCTCTCACTACACCTCCTCGGAAGAAAAAGGAGAGATCATTGGACAACCGTTTTTGAGCAGTGGTGACAACCACTTCAGAAAATTATTGAAAAGCCCGAAGGCAATTAGAACTCACATCGACGCTTAGTAGTGGCCGCTGCTCGTCAGTCAGCCTGGTTAAGCCTCATTGGAATCATTTGAGAATCTCATTGTTATTGCGGAGGCCGAAGAGAAAGCATCAGAAATCGGGAACAGTGGCAACGTCTCAATTCCGGAGACGCACAGGAGGGGGTCTACGAACCACATAATCTAAGCACTTACATGCGAATTACTCCGGGGTACGTTATATATAGAATTGATAATCTCCAGAGAAACCCGACTTACTGTGTGTTGGTGTGGTGTGAACCCCAGGAAACTGATGAAAAGGAATCAACGACGAGTCACAACCTTCATCCATGATTAAACATATAATACAAAACAGCAAGAAGAGTGTTAGAAATCGAAATATTTAAATGAAGAATATGACCAATAGTCCAACCAATTGAAACTAAGATAAGCTGAGTGTCAAAACTGAATGAATTCGGTGACAATAGTGAAATTTAAGATAGTTAGAACCAATGATATTTACTATTGTAATAGAAATAGAAACGAAATTAAAATCAGAATTTCCCACTATACGAACAGAACTTTGAAATCAGAATAAATTCAAATCCCAATGAGTTGGGTGCTCGGAGTTACAGAAAACAAAAAAAAACAATAAAAATCACTTACCTTCTACAGAACCAAAATCAGAATATAAAAAAGGAAAAATTGAATAGAGAGAAAAGTATTCCGAAAAGTGTATCCTTAGTGTACCAAGGACTCCAAACCCCCTAAACACTGGCATCTTTTAACGGGGTTTAAATACCAAAATAAAGTCGTCAGAAATACTGACATCAGAAAAACATAAACTAAAGCTAATCCAATCAAGCACCAAAAACCATGGTTTCATTAATGGAAGCTTGATTATTACTGACATCACCTTTTAATCGGCCTGTCAAACTAGTATCCCATCATATCAGTAGTACTGCAGTACAGATGCAGGGTACCCCATCACAAAGACTAAAAGGGTTAAAAAGAGGACTACTAGGTCCCAAAACATTGTCTTCCAAATAGGGGAAATTGAGGTAATTTTCAAGAATGAGGAGTCCCCGTCCCCTCCTCTGAATTCGCAGGGAGAGCCACTTCCTTTGTTGAACGAGGTGCCAGGGAGAAATGGAAAAGGAACCAAGTCCCTAGTGCACAGGTGTAGGAGTCTGCGTGGCACAAGTAATGATTCAAGGAGGAACGCGTCGGTAAGAAATCCCTCTTATCCGCAGGAGGCATACTACCTCAGGGGACAGGGTAGGACAAGGGAGAATCCAGACCAACGGGTCCCCGATGGACCATTCCATCTACGTGTGGCCTCAAGCCAGTTCCACTATTCCCACTTTTGACAAAGGCCTATAAATAGGCTGAACTTCCAAGGGTGAGGATTTCTTCATGTATTACAATAATAAATCGTCTTTATTTAAAACTACCCGTTATAATTGTCTGGGAATCCCACCCGGTCTTCCCAAGATCCCGCTCGATCCACCACAAATCAATTAATTGGATTGACACTATTCATCATCACAGGTTATGCCTAGCCTTTGCCAGTTTCAAATGTTGTACTCCATACGTTGTTTTCACCCATCCATAGGAGATAGCTACTTGGAGGTAAACTCCCAAACCTCCACTGTTGGTAAAAAATTGCAGAGTCTTACTAACTTGATCATATGGGATACAAAAATCTAATCTATCACTGCTCCATTCATAGTTGTGGTGTTCATGTTCATCATAACCAACTAAGCGTAGAGGGTATATTGCATCCAATACCTGTGATATCAGTAGAGAAATGCAATGATTGCATAATAGTAACTGACAATATGTAAAAATAAATAAATAAATAAATGAGATACATGCTTTGAAGTTGACTTGGCACATTGCTAACCACAATGAATTTGTAGAGCAGGAAATTCCGATTATAATGAGGTTTATTGTTCATACTGCAGTAAACTATTGAGAGTCAGACGCCAACCATAGCAAAAAGTTCAAAATTTAAAAAATATAGTAATAATAAAAACATCATGAACTGCCATATACGAGTAAAGTAAAGTGCTACAAGCCACCATGCCCTCGTTATCGTATTACACCTACCGATGCGTTGTTATACGATGGCATTTCAATCTTAATTTGAAATATTTTTTTTAAAAAAAAATCAACGTTGGTCGTAAGTTGTTAAAATAGTGGACTATCTATAGGGTACACCCTTTCACCCTCCAGATAAACACTGACACAGCAGCGTAACAATACGTGTTACGCGTAAAAAACTAAATAAATAAAAAAAGACATAAACTATGAGGCTATATCCATAGGGAGCTATGTGTTACTCGCAACAGATGCACACTTGGACAATGATATTAAAAAGAAACGGACATGTGTACACCCCCCGTCTGCTACCATTTCTCCTATTAGAATAAGTTGCTGGCCATGGGAGAGCATAAAAATGACAAATAAACAAAAACACATCAAACAAGGGGTAGAGTAATTACTTGCTCATGCTATCGTTCATTTTGCTGATAATGTTTTCCAATTTCTTGAGCTGAGAGCCGAGTTCAGTTTGCTGGGACCGAATCGTAGTAAGTACGGCGTCGTCCAACACGGCGACATTGGGCGGCAGCTGTATTCCCTGAGCCTGGCGTTCGACGGTCAATTTTTGCAACTCCATAAAATTCTTCATCAGATCGGTGATTTGCTGTTGCTGTCTGTTCTGTTGCTTCAAGTAGCTCTTGAGGCTCTTCTTTTTCGATTTCTTGATCACTTTGCCATTCTGGACGGGTGCGACAGATGTAGCGGAACCGGTGGAGAGGGTCGATTGGGCCTTTGGCGGCTTATCGGTATCCTTCGTATCCGGGGCGGTTGTCGCCGTCGCCGTTGCTTTCCGTGGTCGGCGACCTTGGGTGACTTTCTTCTGGGGCTTCGGTAGAATTTCCGGGTTGGGTTCAGAGACGGATGATTCCGTAACTTCCGGAGCGGCTGAGGGAACTGGAATGGGTTCTTTGTTGGTAAGGGAAGAAGTGGTTGCGGGCTGGTCTTTGGGTTCGCTCGGACTATCCGCCATAGACTTTTCGTTCAATTTCAACTTCTTGGTGACGGTTGACGCGGTGGGCACCCCGGGATCTTTGTTCGACGATACTGATGCTTTGGGTTTGTTGATTACAGAGGGCTTGGCCGACTCCGACACATTCTCTGCTGTTTTGGTGGTCGCCGGTGCCTTGGTGGCTACATTTTGCTTCTTCGCTTTGGATTGTTTTACGGCTTCCACATCGACAGTGGCAACGTCGGCTTTTGGTTCGGCGGATTTCGAAATTTCAGTTGATTCAACAGCTGGAGAAGCTTTGCCCACGACACGTCTACTCGACTGCTTTTTTTCTGTCCCCGGAGTGGGAGTAGAGTCTGGCGTCGCCCCGTCTAGAAACATACCGACCGGGCCATCCGTGGGCTTAGGGGCGGCTTTTGATTTGGATGCCTTGGTGGACGGGGCCTTGGAGGTCGAGTTATTATCCTTGCCGTTGGTGGACTCCTTGAGCGACAGAAAAGGGTTAGGAGGGGGCGTCAATGCTCGCTTTTTCCCCTCACGTCGTTGGATGGCCTTGGGCTTATCCGTCATGGCCGTCTTCGGCTTGGGTTCGTTGGCCGGGCTCTCCACGTCGTTCTTGTACGGAGTGGCACCTTTAGTGCGCTTGTGCTTCAGCACCGACTCGTACAGATCATTAAATAGATCATAATACGGCCAGTCGATCTCGTCCCTCTTGGTATGTTCATCACGGTACTTTTTGAACATGTACAGATGTCGCGTGAACTTGCCCCTAAGCGCGTCTGCATCAAAATCCAGCGACTTGTCCGCTACCATTCGTTCAAATAACTGAGGACGAGTTATCTTATAATATAGTTCCACATTTCCTTTGATATAGTCACAGATAATTTTGAGCGTGTCTACAGAAAAGTCAAGCACCGCCGGTCTACCGCGTTTTTTGGGTGTGGCCTTGGGAATAACATCGTCGGACATGGTGGCCATTGAATCAAGGAAGGAATCACAACTCAAGTGCTACGGTAGTGTGTGAAAACAAATAAAATATAAAAAAGGAAGAGGTGAGGAAGTGAAATAGGTCAAAGGGGAAGAAGAAAAGTGCACAGATAAATAGAGTTTTGCATTGATTATATTGTTACAAAACGGAAACACGTAGCCAGCAGCAAGACACGTCGTACAGACCGTTGTAAACAAATCACACAATACAAAGAACCAGGTTGAGAAAAAAAAATCCCCTCCTCCAATTTCACCAAGCTGTCTAAATAATGAAGGGATAAAAATATATTTTTTTCGAAAATGGGCACTTTTTTCACTTGGTAAACAAGCTATACAAACCTAATAATGATTTAAAAAAAATAACTGATAGTCAATGTGTGGTGAAAAAGCCAACAGATATTGAAAGCCTGCTACACTCCGCCATCCTTTTTTTTTAAAAAAAATGAAAAAGGGAAGAAGAAAATAAGGGAAAAAAAAAGTACCCATCTTGCCTATTTGCTATCAGTTCACACCTCTCTCTACTGCATCCCGAACGTGAATATCCATTTATTATTTACTTACCGAAATTCCACCACCACACTTCCCCTTCTCTACTTAACTTGTAAATGTTCAAAAAAAAGCCATTAACAATGAACAGTGACAGCTTGAGTAAGCAGCCCCCCCATTTCGCAATGGATTAACACCATGAACTAGCCAAAATACGTTTTTTGATTACAAGTATTTAGATGTACACTGTGATATGGCAAATAAAAAGGTGTTAAAACACTCCTCCCTATAGTCTACTACTCTCCATAGGGAAAAAAAACACGGAACGGTCGATATCCCCAACCAAAACATAATAAAGCTGTGTTAGCATAACGGTTTACATATTTTTTTCATCATTGGTTTGTCTTGGCCCCGGTTATACCCAGGGCAATTTGATATTCCTTTCGCGCAATTACTTTGGTCAAAAAAGCGTTCCTTAATATTGGGAAGAGTAATATAAAGTTTCCCTCATTAATTAAAATAATCGTTCCACTAGGTGGTATATGGAGGGGACTCGATCACGGACGCGGATACAAATTAGCGTCCCTGAACATTCACCACACTAACAACGCTGAGACCTTACGATGCTTTACGGAATATAAAATATTAATCTAGAGCCTGTCACCCACTGGGGATATTGCCGTGATTTATTTTAAATAAAATGAGCTTGAGTTGGGGACCCACGGTAACCCGTTCGAGTAAATTCTTATCTTTCTTTGAACTGATTAACCCGTGTTGTGGTATACAGCAACCCCCACATCAATGTTTGGATTATATTTTGTGGGTTTTACGATGATTCGGAGCAAAAGTATACTAGCCAGAATTTCACCCAAATGATAAAATGGAAATATGATTCATTTTATTTTCCTTTTTTTTTTAATCAAGAGTATAATTACTTAGACCACAGATATGAAATGAAGGCGTTTAAACAGTAAAAATGGAAAATTTATACGTAATAACAATTACCTGACCTATAGCCCTGACCCCGAAATTCGCTACCACCCCAATTTTTGAAAGTTGCTCCTTTTTAGCCAGTTGGTTATCAAATAATGGCAAGTCCCGGGTCTTGCAAGCCGGGTGGTCGACCAGTCCCAAGAAGCCGAATGAGCACGGTACTTACCCGAGTGAGATCGTCCTTACCATAGCTACCGCGCCCTTCTTCCATTTCATCATTAAAATCATTTTAATGAAAAATCACGACAGGACCATTGTAAACGGAATGCACCTGGGATGTGAACATGATGTTTTAATACGTTATTCGAGCCTGCTAATTATCTCCTTTTGTTAAGAATGCTTTTAACAAAGCAACAGGTCACAACAAGGGAAGATCGAGAATTGTCGGGTTATTTCCTGTTGAAGAAATCTTTATCATTCTACCAGTAAAGTTAAGACCTGTACCAACTGTCTTCAACGCTAGAATATTTTGTTTTGAAGAGGGAGATGGCCAGGGTGGCTTGGCCAGTCACCAATCAAATCGTACACTATTGATTATTCATGGGTACCACTTCATTCCCTTTGTTGGCAGCTTGTCAATCGGCAGGGGGCACAAAACGGGCGACTTTTCGTTTGGTGTAGTCATACCCCCCCCTTCCTGTTATTAAGGCACTGGCCTTTGTTCTATGGTAGAAAAATGTGTCAATCGGTATTGCCACCGGGTGCCATGCTTTCAGTGTCGTGCAAGTTTAGGTAATTGTGCATCTGTGTATTGCCAGCAAAAATGGCATGTATTAGTTACATTGATTGACGTCAGATATGTCGACATTTACTTCTATTCATCAGTAAATCAAATATATTAGATATCCACCCATTTACTTGGTATTTCAAACTCCGAAAATTAAAAATTTTAACAACGCCAAAAAAACAGAAACCTTTCACTCTACAAAAAAAATGTGCACCAAAAGGCATTAATTGTGTGTAAAAAATATAGTGTGATCCATAGGATGTGGCCAAAGGAAAATCATTCAAATGGTGGTGCTGGGTTACTCGCACTGTTTTCCATCTATTGGGAGGTCCCAACACTTCCAACGCATCCAATTGACAGGGTATTACGTGTTCTTTGCAGGGAAGGGTAAGTTCTAAATATTGAAAATCGAACAGGGGGTCAGATTGGCTTGAAAATATATTAATGCAATGTTTGAATATTTTCCTATTATCATACTGCTACCCCCTGTCTTCACCCGATCCAAGAAGGAACTCTTGACATCCACAAGGATTGGCCCATCCTGCAACGGGATACGCCACCATTTGGGATCTCGCAAAAGAAAAAAAAAAGTAGGTCTGAACGCAATACCTACAAAGGCCCCCGGAATATGTTCGTAATATGAACATTTGGCATGAAAAGCGATTCCTTCGTTTCCACGCTTTCCCTTTCCTCGCTGGAGTGACAGGGCCTTTGTCCATATACCATTAATTTTCCCTTGGCTCATGTGGCAATGGACCGGGTGCATATTTCCTGATATTTTGACCTGGTGGTGACTGGCCCCAGAGTAGCTGGTTTCCCATGAATAGGCATCGCATATTTAAACCTGAGCAAATCCCCGGTATTTTTAGTCGTTAATTTGCTTCATTCCGCGGTTAATAAATCTTTCACATTCTACGTTTTCGGATATAATTCCATACACTTATTGGGTAGTCTTGACGACTTATTATCCTTTAGTGTTGAAATTCGTATTCACCTATTCCCTTTCTTTGCTACTAATAGTGCATTAATGGGCCGGTCTCTTTATTAGCGCTGTAAGGCAAATTCGGTTTTCTATTACTAATCATTCGTACCTTGATTGTGTATCCGGTTTGTTGACCAAGCTTCTTTATTCGTAATCTAACCACTCGACTGTAGCCGTTTCTATTATACTACCCAGCTACATTTAGGGGTACGTTGTCTATTTTTCAATTCTTTCGAAGTTGTGATTTATTCATATCCCACTGGCGGGGATTTTATAGTCGGTCGTTTTATTATAAAGTATCAACCCTGGGTGATACCCGGTATTGGTTTCACATCATTTTCGTTTATCCGTGATAGTATTGTTTCGTAAATTTCGCAGTGATATTTTCGTGTATCTCGAGTTAAGTCTTTTCAATTTCCAAACCCACGTTTTCGAATACCATGTTCTCCCGTATTTCGCTATCCTCGCTGGCCTTTTTGGCCGCAACTCTCCTGACGACGGTCACCACCGTGACGGGTGCCGGGGTGGTGAGTATTTATTATCCAGATTGGCGTCAGGCTGATATGCCCGTGGATAAAATTCCGTTTAACAAGATCACCCATCTCAATTATGCCTTTGCGTTGCTTGACGACAACTACGGCTTTAATTTCACGACTGAAAACTTGCTCACCCAGGTGGTGGCCAAGGCCAAGGAATCCAGCGTTAAGGTTATCCTTTCCGTCGGCGGGTGGAGTGGTTCACAGCGTTTTTCCACCATGGCCAAGACTGTCGAAACCCGTAAAAAATCCATTGACAGTATGGTGAATTTGGTATCCAAATACAAATTGGATGGGTTGGATGTGGACTGGGAGTTTCCAGGCCGGAAAGGTTCGGAATGTAACGACGAACCGGACGTGGAAAATGACAGCAAAAACCTGTTGCTGTTGTTACAAGAGCTTCGTGTGGCCCTGGATGCCAAGTTTGGTGCCGGTAAGATTCTGATTACGATGGCCGTACGAGTGGAACCCTTTGACGGTCCTAAAGGCCCTTTAACCGACGTGGCCGAGTATGGTAAAGTTCTGGACTATATCAACGTTATGGCCTATGATATTTACGGCGGTTGGAGCGAAACCACGGGGGCCAACGCACCCTTTAACTATGATCCCAAAGACCCGAACCAGGTGAAATACTCTTACGTCCAAGCTATCGAGTCGTGGATCAAGGCTAAGTTCCCGGCTGATCGCATTGTTGCGGGGTTGGCGGCCTACGGTCGTGCCATGAAGGCTTCGTCAGCTGTAGACGGTAGCACTCAATATGTGAAAAAGGCCGCCATGCAGTACACGAAGGGTGACTCTGACGATTCTAACGAACAGCCATCGTGTAAGAAGGACCCTGCCGTTTATTCGGGCGTATGGAAGTATCGTAAACTGATCAGCGACGGTATTGTTGATAAGAACAACAAGACCTCCCCCGACTGGACCTACCACTGGGACAATATGACGCAGACTCCGTATTTAAGTAACAAAAAGGAACAGATCATTCTTAGCTACGATGATATTTATTCGTATGGCGTCAAGGCCCGGCATGCTATCGAGAAGAAGCTGGCTGGGGTAATGATGTGGGAAATCACTCAAGATAACGGTGATCTGATCGATTCGGTCCAAATTGTGCGTGGTGGTAGCAAAAAAGAAAATGATGTTACTGTCAAGCAGTCGACCGTCCAAGATTACAATTGCGGATTCCATGCCAGCGCTTCCGTCACCAATAATTCCACTGGGTCTATTACCGCTAATGGCAGTCCGACCACTCTACCTATCAAATGCGAATAATGTCGCTTTATCTGTGGAGTAGGTTATTTTATGGTGGCTGTTTATCTGTAGGCCTTTGCTTGCGTTGGGTTTTCATTACTTTGTTCCTTTCTCAAAACATACGTTACTTTTTTTTATTTTTTTTTAAAAAAAGCTACTGTGTTTATTGTGGAGTACGATTCATTGTACACTTAGCGTTTTCGTATTTCTGCAACGTCGGCTAATTCGTTTTACGAATACGCTGGGAAACATATGTATAGCAGTGGTTCTTATTCAATTATATTTTAACAACAATTATTTCAAAAAATTGGTGGGGTTTAGATACCGCGTTCTTCTAAACTGTTCACCATCGCTACCTACGATTGAATGCGGATAGGCAGAATGGAGCTGGTCATCCATTTTTTTACGTATCTGTGTACACCACTCACAGAGTAGGTTGCCTGATAAAAATAAATATACTTTTCGAGCTAACCCACTTTTCAGTAACATGCTAGCGGCAGACGAATCCCGCCAAATAACTAGTTATTTCACTCTCTTTTTAACCAGTATAAAATTAGGTGACACACTATTTTAAAAGTAGGCAGGGTTTTAACTGAACCAGGGCTGTGAATGTAAGCCAGGATAGCGTATTTGGCAACTGCATTTTCAAGTCCGAAATAACAGGGATAGGATTAAACTGTTTGGAGATCGTCGACCAGGATATGGACTATTCACATTATTAACCTGTTAATGTGTGTCGATAATGTACACCATTCATTCTTTTTCATTTATCCCTGAAGTACGCAAGGAATCGATATTCTTACATCATACTTTTTTTACAGTTATCATCAAGTAGCTGCTACCCTCTGTCAACTCAAGGTGAATACGAACGCCAATAAGTGAGGATTTTCTCGAGGCAGGGGATGGGGTTTGAAAGCAAGAGTCTGAGGTTTGGTAGTCTGGGCTCACCCAATAAAACTTACAACCTCCGTTATTCATTTAAAAAAAATTGATATGACGGGCGGTAATAGTCGTTACAAAGAGGGTGAGAAGCCTTGTATGTTCGATACAAGATATGCTCGCTTACATGATTAGTGACCTCTTTGAGGGACAGATGGTATAGCGAGCTGTATTCACCACACGATACAATATACAGCGTAGACAGTGTCCATTTCAAGAAAGTGAACGAAAACTTGCCAGGGGTGTGATAATCTTAAGGCGAAAGGAGGAGAAAAGAAACCAATATTAACGTGCAGTCCCCTTGGATATTATAACCGCTCCCCCTACTTTTAGTTCATTATTCTCCTTGAAGGTGATGAGACAAGCATTACCACGACCGTTTCACTGGAAAAATCACTAGTGTAATACGTCTGAGTGAGAATCGGCTATTTGTTTTGCTACACCTGAACGTGGTAGGGCAGGTGTGGATGTGCTATAGAGGAACTACCCGACACTGTAGTCCACATTGGCGACCACATGTAATGATTTTTTGTTAGTCGTACACGGAGAAGGAGACGGAAACAATTTATAACGGCCCAACACAGTCTGTCTCTAGAGCATTCCAGACACTGTCAATAGGAAGTAGACCGCACTAATTGCATAAAGGCCCTTAGGGGTAGGGTCAATGAACAAGGGGAGCCGCCGAATCATTGGGTATCGCTAGAATCTCCACCAACGGGATGGACACAACGCCCAGTGGATATATATCCACAAGCGGAAGTGTGCTGAACTGTAGGTTATGGTGTCTCTTCCCCACCTGTTATTGTTGTCATTTATTTCGTTAGGAAACTCTATTTCCCCTTATCTCACTGTGCCACTGTGTGGGGAGCCTTTTGTTGGGTGAAGATTATCACAGTTGGTCGATGGTTATGCACTAGTTCCCCTTGACATTTACCACCTGTTGAGTGAGTTACATTGGGATTGCGACCATTGTCGTTCCTTCTCTCTTTTTTTTTCCTTTCGCACTCCGCTCAGCCATCCCCCTAATTGGGCCAATCAGCAATTTTGGTGGCATACAACAGATCCAGTGCAAGGGCAATCTCATTTGCGTTTATATTTTTTTTCTTTTGGCATGTCTCACAGACGTGTTTACAACACAGTTCCTCCCTTACCAAGTGCACATTGCCTGGTTTGCACCTTGCAGGTTTGTATTTTTTTGGGTAAGGGTTATGACTTGACTCACCCACCTTAACGGCTCTCTACTGTGCTTCTGGTGGTGGTTGTATGTTATTCCTTGGTTGTACTTTTATATGTCAATATTGCCAAGTTTATTGCCGTTGTGTATTTATTAACTAGTCGTGATTCTATCTACCTGTGTAGAACGTCTTTTTTTTGCTGCTGGTTAATCATTGGTTTGCCATTTAGGCCGGTCCTTTGCTCGGAATTGTGTCCGTTCGCCTTTTGCACCAGGTGTTCTGCAGCTGCCCTTTGTTCTTGTTTAATCCTAAGCAACGTGTAGCATAAGGAGGGAATTGTACCTGTGTTTAGCTAAAAGTGGCCCAGAAAGCAACGATTCGTATTTGTTTTAGTTTCTTTCTAGCTCCGAAAACCACCATCGCTTCCCACTGCTTCGACTACTAAAGCCTACCAGTAGAAAGTGTTTTTTTTCCTACTTTTTATCGTCTAGACTACCCACCGTACATCCGCCTGCCCACCTTCTTGGGGTACACTAACGTTTACTGAGCGTTTTGCCTGTTGCTTTTTCTGAGTCACTTTGTGACTTGTTCCAATACGAGTTGGCTACTGTGGCACTGCTTTTGGTGTGGGTTTTCCGACATTACAGCGTTGGAATACTTGGTTTGGCCTAAGTTGCCTTTGTAATAACATTCCATTCGAAAGCCCTGTCCATATTCACTGGCGCTGGTTAAACTCGTCATTAGCTTTATTATCGCCCTAAAGTGGAAGAAAAAAAAGTTACCCAGGGCACCTTTTTTTTTGGGAAGTTACAATTTTTATCGTTCGGTAACGAAAATTTGACATACGTGTACAACCAGACATATCACATCTCAGCGGTACATTTCCTTATTTGGTTCATGCAAGGCGATCGAGTGTAGGATATAACCGAGTATTATCCTCGTTCCGCTGTCGTTTCCGTCAAAGTTCTCCAGTTGGCCATAAAACGTGTACATGGACCATAATACCAACAATGGCTATCTTCCACCGGATGCCCGATCGCATACCATGTATAACACCGTAGAACGTACCCAAAATGCATTCAACCGAGTTACCAATCGTTTATTTAAACGTAAAAGCACTAACCATGACCACTTTACTATTGACATGTCCAGCGGGTCCAACTGCAGACAGAGTACCCCCGAGTCGATGTCAAATTCTTCTCCGAATGAGAACTCCCAGCCACGGCGGTTACGGCAACTGCCAGGCGTCATCGAAAACTGGGTTACTGGCCACATAGGTCTCACCACTGGTAGAACCTCGCGTCATGCGCCCCTAGGTCGCTGGGGATCTGTTTCCGACCGACGTGCAAACACCTCCGCGACGATGTCCCGGTACAGCTCGGGGACGCGACGTGGTCAACACTCACGGTATACCCATTCTATACCTACCCGAACAGATCGCAAGCGACACAGTGTGTTGCCATTGGCGCTAATGTTGTTCAATCCGCAGAAAGGTGGGTCCATGCCCTCCCCCTACGAGGAATCAACGTGTCCGCCTAGCCCGAAACGATTGTGTACTCCTGACCAGGGGTACTTTGACAGAACGGCCATCTTTGACGACAAGTCAGGGGAATCTGGGACCTATCCTGCACTGATGAACCGTAAAGAAATAAGGGCTCCTCAGTATTATACTCCGGATTCCGAACCTCGTGCCCCGAGCTCCCTAGGCGTAGAAATACCTGCCGCCCACCAAGCGCCGAGTAAGAACAATAGGCCAGTAGTGGACCCTGCACGGGATACCGAAGAATCAGTGCTCTCTTTAGCACAGGATTGGCGCAAATGCATTACTGTGTGCAAAACTTCCCACCACCTTTCTTCGTCGCCTTATTACTCTGATGCTTCCACGGAAACTCTAATTAGTCAGCCTACTTTGGAATCCGACGGCGCTAGCTTCGACGCCGAGGAAACCCTGCGACCGGAGGATGTAACAGAGGAAGTTGCCTCGTCCACTGCGGATGACGGATTTGACCAAATTGAACTGGACACTTACCGTTGGTTGGTCCAACAAGAACCCCGCTACCTGGCTGATCCAGCCTGGCTACGTCGTCACCCCGAGCTCAACGTGCATATGCGTCCCGTATTGGTGGATTGGATACTGGAGGTAGGCGCGGATTATCACCTCCATCGTTCCACCGTACACATGGCCGTCAATTTTCTGGACCGTTTTCTTTCCTCAAGCGAGGACGTGACCCGTGATATTTTGCAGTGTCTCGCTACGGCTTGTTTGTCACTGGCGGTCAAATTGGAAGAATACACCTGTCCCAAACTACGGGAGTTAGTAGATTTAGCCCAGGGCGCGTTCGATTTACAGCAACTGAAGCGTGCCGAACATATCGTGGTGAAAGCGATCCAGTGGCATCTGACGCCCCCTACCGCGCAACATTGGCTACCATTGTATTTTCAGCGGGCGGCCAAGCTTAACCCCCATGTATTCCAAGCACCTTCGAGCAGTCCTCTCCTTCCCGCCAAATCGGTAGTGGTCTCTGGTCCACCTTTGTTTAATTCGTCGGTGGTTCGTCACCTACCGCAATACCACCGGGACTGGTTCGTATTCGCTAGTGATATTATGGATATCGCTCTGCACCACCAACGGTCTTTACATTATAGTTATTCCACATTGGCTGCCGCCGCCTTCTTTCTAACCACCACTTATTTTACCCCCCGGGAACTGGCGGAAGACATCTTTTTCCAAGTAACTGAGCGTACGTTTCAGGACGTGGCCGAATGCGTAGCGTTTTTACGCACACTGGTTGGTGATTTGATGCTAAATATTCCAAAGGACCAGATGCTTCCCAAATTTAGATTCGGTCCCAATTACCTACGTCACCATCGGGACGATTCTTATTCCTACCAAACCCATCATTCTGCGTGGCTTCCTGCCATTCAAAAACATGTACAGCCGTCAACGCAGTAACATTGACTAGCGTGCGCTGAAGGCAATTTATACCACATCCTCTTTATATTTAATATTCTTCTTCAAGTCTCTTTTAGACCGGTTTTATCACTATCTCTATGCCCTTTCTCTATAATTTATACCATATATAGTACTGTGCTAATTACGTTGCATTATATACATTTATAAGGGTGGTTCCAAAGTGTGTTTCAGTACTTCCCTAATAACCTATTTCACTTTAGGGTTACCACCTTTTTCAGGTTTTCGTCTAATTTTTAAAGAAAAACGTATCCTTCATTCGGAAAGTAATGACCAATCCATATAAAGACCAGATTTTATCTATAATAAATATCATCATTGTCAAGTACTGCGGGAACCCTGTGTAATCACTCATCAAAATATCTGTCAAAGTCCCTGGATTGAAGGTAATCAAGGACTTCATAACATACTTCTATAGCTTCAGCATTGATATTCTGGAACTTATATGTCGACCAGTGCTAGCTCAGGGGTTATGAATGTTAACCCGGGCTTTTGTCACACATCGCAATACTATTTACAGGAGAGTTGGTCAGTTCCTGAAAGCGATCAAGGAAATCGAGGCAGAAGTTTTCGTGGTCATTCCAAATCTCCAAAATCAAGACCTGGAGAACCCAGTGACTAAGACACGAGCAGCAATGTAACCCGCTATGGGGGATATTCCAAACATCTCTCACAAAAGCTTTCAACTTCCGCATAAGCACTCTTGAGGTTATAAACAGGTCTTCCTTAACTCGCCGTTCGATAC
Source organism: Dispira simplex (assembly GCA_027478255.1). Taxonomy (NCBI): domain Eukaryota; kingdom Fungi; phylum Kickxellomycota; class Dimargaritomycetes; order Dimargaritales; family Dimargaritaceae; genus Dispira; species Dispira simplex. The sequence goes on along the minus strand of JAOPJG010000023.1, from coordinate 17,730 downwards.
TGTCACTTTTATACTCGTAGGTCTCACGGGAAGGTCGTCCTGGATGGTGCTCACCTTCAAGTGACAAATGCCCAGAGTGAAAGTTTGTGAATCAGAGGCACATGGTGCTACACAAAGGACAACATCTTGCACAAGCACCCTGTATAGTCTGGTGAACTTCCGTTCAGTTTTATCAGACTTGAAAAAGCCCTAGAGGCATAACCACGCCATAACTGGAGTAATGGTGGGCATGGTGTAGCCTATCTTTGGCAATTTTGGCATGGTATATTGCTTTTAAATTATGTTAACTCAAAGAGCAAAAAATTGAAGGGTAAATTTAAGATGTCAGTTTTGATTGAAAAAGGGTAATAGTAAATAAAAAAGAGGAAGCAAAAACAATGACCATTTACCCTTGTTGGGCATTACTTTTGGAATAAGCAATAATATTCTAGGTAAAGGGGCAACCATATTTCTCTTATATTTATACAATGACTAGTATAAAACAGGGTTGTACACTTTTAAGAGGATTTGTAAAGTAAGCAAATATAAAATATTGTCCGGTCAATAAAAGAAAAAAAAAGTATATTAGCAGCCCGTGTTCTAGATTGGACATTCTAACCATCCACCATATTTAGTGCGGAGATGGTGTTGAGTTGAAAATGGGAACCTTCAGTACATCAATAACTCCACCTACAAGATGAAGACTCCCCGTGACCAGAACGTGCGTAGGGTCAGTCTTTGCGTCAACGCTCGACTGGATGCACGCTACCGCGGCGTCAATGGTGGGCAGCACCTTGGTCTCACAGGTACGGTCGTGGTTCTCGCAGAGCTCCCGCCACACCTCTGCTGCACGACGTTGATTGGTGAGATCGGGTTGTATGGCAACCGTGTGGTTGATACTATCGGGACGTTGGCCGAGATTGGGACAAAATACAGCGGTACATGATCGCCCCACTGAGGGGAGTACCAAGTCAGCAAGGGCCCGAAGCAGCATCTCCCCATGGCGGCCTTGCGAGCAATTAAATAGCAGCACAAAATCCGCTTCGGCCTTATGACACGATTGGTACCATTTCCCACAGGCCACCATGCTCTCCAGGGTGTGGGCCCCGTCCATAAACCAAACGGTGCGGGTGGTAGGTTGTCGATAGATCTGGGAACGACCTGGCCACCGGGCCACGCTGAGCCCTCGGGCAACCCATTCTTGGAACTTGGTCAAATTACTTTCGCTAGTGTGCGGGCCGAATACTTCCTTAGTAGCACTAGGCACCAGGGTGTGGGGAGCACGCTGTAACCAGGTGGATACGAGAGCAGTGGCTAACCGGGCGTTTTCAATTTGGTGATGACCCTGAATCCCCAAAGTTAGCTGTGCAGGGATCACTGCTGTCAGAAGGATATTGTCAAGCCATAATAATTGTCCCCCGGCCTCCGCCACAGCTGTGATAATGGCCCGTTCCGCTTCGGGCGGTTGCGAAACACTAACGATGGGAACCCCAGGTTTAGCGATCCCCGCCTTTTGGGTAGCAATTTCAGATAGGGTATTTCCCAGCACCTTTTGGTGATCCAACCCCAACGACGTGATACCGCACACAGTGGGTTGGGGTACAATATTGGTCGTGTCGTATTTACCACCGATACCCACTTCTAATATAACAACATCCACCTGTTCCCGGATAAACGTGTGTAGGGCCAACAACGTAAGAAAATGAAAGTAGCCCGGTTTGAGTACCTTGCCTGATGTATATGTCGCCTTGGTGGCATCCTGGTGAGCCGCCACCACCTTGTCCCAGCACTCAAAAAAGTATTTGGCAAACGTGTCATGTGCCACTGGTTGGCCATCAACGCGAATCCGTTCCCGTACCTCTATTAAATGGGGTGAAGTGTAGGTGCCCACTTTTAAACCCCTAAGTCGATCAGCCGTTAACGCTGATCCCGATACATTACGCAAGAGGGCTTCACAGAACATGGCCGTAGAGCCCTTACCTTTGGTTCCCGCAATGTGTATAACGCAAAGTCCGTTGAGGTCCTGCACCCGATGACCCAGTCTTTCCCAATGCACCGCAAAATGCTTTAAACCTAGTCCGTAAAACTGTACCCCTTGTGCGGCAAAATGGGCTAATGTAGCCGCATTCGTTTGCAACGAATTCAAATGCTCTACCGCGGCTGGGTAATCACGGGCCATGCTGCTAACAGAACGGGTACGAAAGCGTGATAAAAATCGGGATTTACCAATGTCCACACGAAAAAGAGAAAGAACGAGGCAATTGTAACGATTTACCCTCAAAAATGACTTGGTGGCACAGAGTAGGGCCATTAGAATCAGGAGAGCAAAAGGGAGATAGTGGAGGGAAAAAAAAAAGAAGGAAAATAGTATGCAGACATCACCTGAGAAAAACGTGTGTGATATTCGACTCCCAGTCGATCAAAGAATTACCGCTGTAGGCTTTGCTCTCTCATCATATGGGTGATTTTTTTGGGCCTATATAGAGATTTTGGGCGAAAATCTACCAGCTACGAATTTAACCAATAGGAAAGACTCGCTGAACCGGCGGATTTTTCCTGATATAGTTAAAAAAACACCCAATTTGATAAATGAACTCTTAGTTTCACAGAAGTGTTTAACTTTGAGTAACAATCATAAGGCGGTAGTCCATATGCAACTTTGGCCAACTAAAAAGCAGGATCCATAGTCGAACGAATTTCATGGACTACAATATACAGCCTACATAAGCCATTACGGGGAAATGATTCACAAAGAAAATAATACTGAGCAATATAAAAGCATTTATTTAATAAACGAATACAGGAAATAAATTCCGCTTGTGCATTTGTATATCTTCTCGAAGCCTGCAGCGTGGAAGAATAGCAATACTCATTCATGTAGGGCAGGTTGTAAAGAATAGGTGAAGAGTCATTGCCCTCACGTGTAACACTGAACCAAAAAAAAAGAAAAACCTGATGTCCCCAAGGGCCGCTACATCTGCGGATAATGGTATGATATCATACACTTTCTCGAAGAATGACCATGGGGGAAGCACAGGAAAAGCGACAACAAGAAATGACGAATGAAACGTCATGGGATAATTTTTAAGCCCTAGTACTACCACCAGGATTAGTGGCTCGCAGACGAGCGAGTACCGCAGAAAGTTGTTCTTCGCTAATGTACTTCTTGTCGCCAATCTCAGCCTTAACAAACTGCTCCTGAAGCTGGGTACTCAGAAAACCCCCAAACATGCCAATTATACCCAAAAAATCTTCCCTGGGAATACCTTCGTTATTTTCGGCGAGAATATCACCAATGGTCTTCGATAATTCTATCCCCCTATCTGAACTCCAAAATTCAGAGTCATTTACAAAATTGAATGAGCCATCTTTGTTCGTATAACCCTGGAGCTTTTTACGGATAGCATCTTTGACAGTGTTGAGTTCCGTAGCGTCAGTAGCATCAGCACTAACGTCTTCGATGATAATAGTAGGAACTTCGGGGGTGCTTTTTGAAGCACATTCGTCAGAAGAAGTGGCACTGACGGTGGTGAGGACAGCGGCCAAGAAGAGGGGAGCGATGGTTAGGATATTGATCTTCATGGTGGAAGCGGAAGAGGGGAGCAGTACTAGTAAGAAGAGAGAGAAAATGGTGATGAAAACATGTTGGTTAAGCCTGGAGGAAGTCAAGAGAACGTCAGAAAAATTAAGTGGTTGATGATTAAAAAATATGTTGCAAACTGGTATCCTTTTATAAGTGAGATAGAGTATCGAATGCGGGATATCACTTGATGACTCCATCATACACACTGCAGGGGCTCATAGACCTGGTGTAACATTTTCTCTGTTCATGTGATTGGCTTTCTATCCTCAACATCGTTACACCTCGAACTAGTTGAGAACTCTTTTCTTCCATTCTGGGATGAAAAAAAAGAGGAAAGAGTACAGCTGTGGTGGTGGCAACTCTACTGAACTACACATGAGGACATTCTTTCGGATAAGATATGCAACTTTCTCATTATCATTCCTATTCAGCAGAAGAATGGGGGAATGGCCAAACATGAACTGTGCAAAATCGAAAAAAAAGGAATTACGTGATCACTTATCGTGTCTCTCTTGCTACTCCCCCCTTTTCTTTACTATGAGCTGCGTTGAGGGCTCTCCTTCTCTGTGATAATATGGGTGGTTTTTTTTCAACCATATAGCGAAAAATCCGCCAGCGTTGAATGGATCTCCCACAAAACTATTGGTTAAATTTGTAGCTGGTACAACCCTCCTATGTATACGAACGTCCAACCTGGACCCCCACCTCTGGATAGCCCTTCCACTCCTAGAACGGCCTCACATCCAGGACTTCGATGACTCAGTGGTAAACCCCTTCCGCCGCGCCTGGGCCCTCGCAGCATCCACTCTCCTCTACAATATTTGGATGGCCCAGAATGATGCAGCCTACCAGAATAACCTGTGGCCCACAACCAGGTTACTACGGAGCTACAACTCCACACTGAAGATGCTGCCCATCCAAACCCCAAAACAGTCAAACCCCCTGCCACTCAACAGTGCTCTCCAACCATACCTGCCAGACCCCTCTACAGGCCTTCCTCCCCATGACACCCATCACCTCAGACCACCATAGCCCAGCAACCCCTACAAACCTTCGCTGCACCCAGTCTGTGCCCCATTTTCTCTGATTCCTGCCCTTATTTCATATAATCGTGCAACACCCTTGGGTGGGGCGGCCTGCCTGCACGACTTGGCCTCGGAGTACTCACTGCTAAGTGATACTCTGGCCGTTTAAGGATGTCTCTTTTCTTCATTGTCTATTGTGATTATGGAGTTGGTATCTCCACGGTAGTGGTAGTGTGTCATCAGTCAAGTATAGAATAAATTGTCCACATGTAGCTGGTACAACTTTGCTCAAAATCGCTATATAGACGAAAAAAAACTACCCATATGAGGAAATGAGGGTGACACAAAAGAAAGCCTCAATTTCGGGACAGACAAATATTCCTTCTGCAATGGAACCATTGTGATGCTAGCCTGGATATATACCTCTTGACTATGTGAGATGCTCCTAAACTGATCACATCAAGTAATTTGACTTGTTGTATTGCTTGTGAAAAATAGTAAATGTTTTCATTGCACTCCTACCCTGTAATCATAGGGTCCTTCAATGTTAATAGAGAATTTATAGTACTCTAGGAGGCTGATAAGGAGCAACAAGGAAAAGAATGACAATACAATGGAAAAAGCCGCTTCCCAAAAAATATAATGGCTTCTCCCTGCGGGTTAAAGCCGAAATCATTTTCTCGAGGCCCATGAAAAGGGGCCATATGGATGATTTTTTTTTGACTATATAGCGAAAAATCCGCCGAAGTTGAATGGGCCTCTCACAAAATCCTATTGGTTACACTGAAGTTGGTACATTTTTTCCTCCGAATCTCTATATAGTTGAAAAAAAATCACCCATATGGTTACACACTGGTACTTTCTTTCAACGGGACAAGAGAAATTCCCAAGGGATAGCATCCAAGGATGCCATTGAGGTGAGTGTCCCTTTTATTTCATGCTTCACAAGGCCGCAACTGAGCCAATTACGTTATACTATGTTTCCATATAGAAATGAAAGAGAGAAGAGAGGAGGGTGAAGGAGATGCCTTTTTGGAAGACACCACCTGTTCCCCAGCCAAGAAGAGGGTACCACATTCACCATGCCAGCCCTTGTTCGACTAGTTTGGGAAAGTCACACGAATGAACATTCCATCGAACCCTGCCTTTGGGATGCCATCAGAGAATGCGACTTGGTCCCTTTGACTGATCTAGGGAGGCCTTCTTGTTACACAGATGATGAGTGTTGATTGGGGAGAGGAAACAAACCGTGGCTTTTTCTTTGGACTGAGGGATGGAAATACACATCTCCTTTTATTTTATTTTTGATTTTCCCGACTGCCAGCAAAAGGGCGATGGTCCATCCATTACAAGTTGAATACTGGCTGTGGAAGAGAATTCATCATACTTGAATCACATACTGCGAAAAAGCTGTCCCTTTTTCAGCTTGTGAAGCAAGGGTTCCAATGAAGTAGTAGGAAAGGAACAGAGGGAGCCGTGATGATACATGGTGGATAAAGGTTGTACACTGCAGCAAGGGGGGGGAGAGGGAGACGGAAAACTATCAATATACACTCGAAAATGGCCTTTCATTCCTTGGTTCATTGTGCTTCCTTTTCACCGACCAAATCAACCTCCCCACTTTGTCCTGCTTTTCTTTTAATATAATTGTGTGCCTCTTTTGTCATAGAGTACTTAGCTTGAGCTTTTTTCCTCTTATAATTTTATATATTGAAGGAGGAAAAGTGGAAAAGGAGCGTCTTTCACCGAAAATTTCTCTGCCCATGGCTAGAATAATTGTTGTCGTTTCAATACAAGCAAATATGGTTGTCATCATGGCTTATTTGAGAAAGGGCTACTAACCTTAAGAGTTCGGGAAATTATCAGTAGAAGGGAATTTCTTTTTTCCTTAAAGAAGAAATAAATTAATTGGCCAAATTATATTGCTACTACCCGCAGAAGAAGCCCTGTACAATACGAAGAAGCAATTTAAATTACAAGTAAAGCAAGGTATTGTAATAAATACAAGGAAGGGAGCCCAAACTGAAGTCTCCCCCTCCTTTCAATAAGGTGGTGAACTGCTTCCCTTTGCTGTCGAAAAGGCGGTATAAGGCAGACCCTTAAGGAAAGCAAACCTCTGGGCTGACCTCAGCCAACCTGCATTACAGACTGTCACCCTGGTCGCGTCACGGCTGACCCATGCTCTATGAATCCACCCAAGTGCCCAAGGTGATGAAAGGAACCTTCCAGGTCAAGATTTCGAGTCCAGCTATGCCCACATGATGAGAAGCTCCGACCGAAACCGTTCATCCCACATATGACATTGTACATAAGTTGTAAGCCACTATACTAGGACAAATCAGTTAAATAGAGGGGACTTCCCTCCAAAGGATAGATTTCCTCATGTGCAACGCATATAAATATTTAGACACTAGTCTACTTGTTAAATTTATTATTTCTTATGTGATCCTCCTCAATTCCGTTACAGTAATAACTAGAAGTAAAAAGGGTTTCATATTTCTAAATGGGGAAGACATGATAAAAAAAACTGCGGATAATATACGGCAGTTAAATAAAGTGAGGATTGGGGAAACCATCCCAGGGCCGATTTCTACTCCAAAATCTGGGGTCAGTGGTGATGTATAGACGCGATGATGGGAAGATCCCGAGAAAAACCTGCTTACGTAAGCCCCGTTTTGTTCAGCATTGTTATACTCAGTAGAAGGATTTCCTGAACTATTAAAAGGTACCGTAGAGATGGCACATCCCCCACTGAACGTCACAGACGCCACTTTACTAGCGTTCTCATTTTTTTTCCAGGATATTTATATTTCTTTAAAGGTTTGAAGTGCGTCTTTTAGGGTTAAATTTGCTTTATGAAAATGTAACTGTTGGTATTTCAGTGCAAATACTCATTTCGTGTATGTATTTTTATCTTAGGTATCTTAAACCTTTGCCAAGCCGAGGCCATAATTCTTGCATCTCGATGTGCCATTCCTGGTTTTCATTCCATAAAGTACTTCACTAATCCAGAATCTTTTTGTCCCCTTTTTGATATTTAGTTTTGGTGTAGCAGTGCGACCACGGAGGAGTTTCCTTGGCTCCGATTCGTTAAAATCACCACTGTCACTGCGGGATGTATTTTTTTTTAAACTGGATTTTTCGATCATTGGAACAGGGTACCAATCTTAATCACACTGAAATTAGAGATTAATCTAGTAGTGAAAGTGTTCCATATTTCCCCTATTTATTCTGGAGACTGCTGGTATACACAATTTATCCATAAGCTAGGTATACCCTATTTCATTGGGCTGCGACAGGGATTAACTAATAGTGCGTGGCTACTCGTCGTCATCATTTGGGGAACATTACTTAATGATAACTCATAGGGTTCGTCCACTGGTTAACACCATCAAAAAGAATTCCCTCTTGGTTTACTTTCGGTTCGAATCGACCTTGGCAGCAGAGAAATCTCCCACCTCTACCCCTTTTTCTTTCCCACACACGTATTTATTTACGTCTATTCGGTTATTACGACCCCATCAATCTCTCCTAAGCAACAAAGCGGGTGGGTGCATCGTTTAAACACACAAAGACACATTGATAAATTACCATGCAGTTTACCTTGGTGGTCCATATTCTGACCATGGGCCTGGCCTACGGCCTGTTACTGCCGGTTAGCGTAGTGTTGGGCTTGGCTGAGTCCAAATTCCACTTTCTGATGCAGCTATTGACGACGTGCGTAGCGGGGGTGGGTTACGTTTTCAGCTTCTCGGTCCATACTGAGTATCATTATACTGCTCACAAGGGCATGGGATTTTTCATGGTATTAGTGCTGGCAGTACAGTTGGGGTGTGGAGTATACACTTTGCTCTTTCTTCGCAACCAGCGTTTAGTTAACGCGGTGTCTTCATTTCCCTATGAAGCATCGTTATGGAAACGGTGCCTCCACCGACTACTGCCCCCCGTGAGTGCCAACGAAGTCAGTCAGGAACTCATGGCTTCGTTGTTGGCACCGACACGTTGGGTGAGGCTCATCCATAAGTGGATTGATATCCTTTCACTGGTCTGGGCTTATATGGAGATTGTGATGGGCACCATGGTTACCCTGGGTATATGTTTTGAGCCGGAAACGAGACGGTGTGCGGCCCATTTCATCAAGGGCTCCATCCTGGTGGGCTACGGGGCAATACAATTGGTTTTATTGCAGTTGGGTGTCCAGTGGCTTGCCCGTCGTCAGCGCCCTATTGAGTATTTTGAAAGCCTGCTTTGCATGCTGTTTGGCACTGTCACCATTTTACACGAACATCGACCGGGATCCGTGTGGAGTCACCGGGATCTTCAACACACGGCCATCGGGGTGGTGTTTTTGTTTGGTGGGTTGGGGGCATTTATTATGACGTCATTCGCTTTTATCAAATCACGGCCCCCGATTATTGCGCTGATATTTTTATTCGTGGGTCTCTCGATGGGGTTCCACCGTCAAGAAAAGCACCTGTCTACCCAGATCCACGGGTTATTCGGGGCCGCGTTTGCGCTGGCGTCTGTATGTCGTTTGGTCGAACTCGTTTCTCTGTCCAACAACCCGTCCAGTATGTTATGGAGTATGCACCCTTTCCAAACCGTCACCGCCTTTTTCTGTATATTGGCCGGGTATATCCTAATGGGGTCTACCAACGGTCAGGTGGATATTCTTCTTGCCTACAAGGTCGACATTGGGTCCTACGGCATGCTGCACGTTTCGTTTACCTTTTTTACTTTCACGTATGTGCTAATCATGATCTGTTTGTATCGGGTTGCCCGTGGTAAATCAGTTACGGACGTGACAAACGAGGACGCTTACGAACTCCATGATTCAGTGGAGTTCGAAGTTTATCATCAACGCCCTGCTTACCAACCCGTTAATCAACATGGTGATAATTCGCATAGTCGAAACGTAAATTCTCCCTCGTTCGAGGATATTGACGAAGGAAAAGGCACCCTCAATCAACTGTAAGACCTTACGTTGTAAATACGTATCCACTCACCATTGTTTCCACCGTATTTTCTTTGGCAGTTAGTACAGGTCATATCAACATCATTTATAGTTTATCGTATCAGTAGGTTGGGGGTCATTAAACTAAACCCAGTCACGTTATACATACAATGCGTGAGCCATGCCATAGGGTAGCCATCGAACGATCGGGGGTGAGTGAACGTAGCTATCATCGATTACTTCATGGTGCTGCTATTATTTATATAAATGTTAGCTTGAAGTACCAATGGATTACTAGTTGGAGGACGAATTGTATAGTAAATAAGAAAAGGGAGATGGACCCTGTACACTAGTGCATGGAGGTTTACTCTGTAGAGGGGTGTAGGACCTGATAGTGAGACTTGACAAACCGCTCTAACCATAGCCGGTAAAGCTGGGCCCACCGACCAACAGAATCCAGTTTATCCGCAGGAAGGGAAGGTGCATCTAAAGCCTTGTGGTCTGACAAGACTAGCGATTCCCATACCTGTACAAATTCAAGTTCGTCTGTTACCGAAAACGAACTCCAACCCAGTAGTCGTAAATAAGAAACATGGCTTTGTGGCACAGAGAAATAAAGGCCCATCTGTGAGAGTTGCGTAATACTCGGTGATTTAGAATTACCCAAGCATATCGCCACATATTGGAGCGCCTGGTGAACCCTTTTCTTCCCAGGAGAGGTCGGGTCGGGCCAAATGGTATTTAGTAAAGCAGTGACGTTCCGGAGATGATACCAGGCCGATTCTTGCTCTGGGTAAGACCACAACATATCACGAGCGTAAGCTATTTCCAAAGCAATGAGACCAGCCTGATACGTGTTCACTTGGTTTAATTCCAAGGCGCTGGCCTGTAGTAGAGTGTAGAATTCGCCCGCCGGGTTTCCAGAATCACCGGTAAACGCTAAAGTTGTAAAATACTGTTCAACGCTGTCCTTGGGATGGTCAATTAACCACTGGCCCAGTGCGTGGATAACTGTTAATAAGTTATGGTAAGCACTGAAATCATCGGGGTTACGAGTAATCCAATGGTGATGATCCCGCCACTCTTTCCATAGATAATGTCCCACTTCGTAGTATGTGTCTATCGCAACCGATGCCTTGGTAGACCGTTGGATCATGCCCATAAAATCACGCAAGATCCATCGTCGATGATTCCAAGCGTAGTAATTACGCGGGTACATGGAAATGGTGTGGCGAAGCAAATGCCCTTCTTCCGTTAGGTACACTTTTAGCGTGGAAGAATCGATGTCCTGATCGAAATAGGAAAGCAGCCACCGTCGGTGAGCCCAGGCATCTTCGTTTGCGGCGTACTTGGAGATACGGAGCAGCAGCCCGGTCCAATGTAGTTCTTGAGTTACATTATGATGTGTTAAGTGGTTTACCAGTAGCTTTTTACGCATGTTCCATAACGTGTAGCAACGAGGGCTCAGGGTGAGCAGACACCGCGTTAGTCGGCATAAACGGTTCCGCTGGGATGTATCAGTGTTCTCCATCTGTGGTGTGGCGGTCAACAGACAAGTGGCCTTGTAGGGCTGCAGACATTGCTGGAGATACCGAAACAGTGGACCGCGGACTCGATCTGGGATACCTAACGAACCTTCTTCTAATACAAACGGATCATACGTCGTTGGGTTATCTTGAATTTTTGACTCACTCCGAAGTGTATTCAGGAGAATATCGGGTAAAAACTCGATGTTTTTACTAGTGCACGGGACGTAGTCAGGAACGATGATCAAAATTATGAAAAAATGAGCATTCAGTTAGTATTGTGCAATAAAACTTTCCCCGGTATAATACAAGTAATGTACAACCACTACGTCCAAGGAAAATCACGGTCACCGTTCGCTGTTTTAAGGTGAATTAATTGAATACATTCAGGGCATGTTGGTCCATTGCAGTGTTTCATAAGAGATAAAAACCACTTTGCTGGCGATGGGATAGTTGGTCATACGTTACATGGCAGATAAAATGTGCGAGTCGGTTAATAAAAGACCCAAAGTTTGGGCTTCGGCTTCCAAGGTCGTGCTGTCCATTTGGCATGAATAAGCTGTCAGTGGCACTATACGCTGATTCGTCTAATAAATCCAATACAGCTACAATAACCAAACGATAAAAAAGAATAGCTAAGGAAGGGGAATACCTTATCTGCGTGGTTCATCGTTTAGACAAAGAGTGAAGGAATGGGGTAAATGTATCAACGATAATGCTCAAAGTTGTGGTTTTATTAGGGTGGGCAGTTTGCTGTAGTAGGAGCTACTGGTATTATATTACTCCTATTCTAATTACTTATCATACAGTCCTTCTTGTCACTGCCATATCCGCCAAAAATTGCTAAACACAATGTATTGTATAGCGACACCACCCTCGGGGATTTCTCTTTATAAATAAAATATACAAGTACAGCGACCTGCGTTGGGCAGGAAGATAAGCAAAAAAATATTCTCTAGGTAAAAATGACCAAGGCAATCAGAATGAATACGACAGCAATGAGAAATAAAATAAGGCATATGGAACGGTTGCTGGCGCTGCTCTTGAGCATACCTTCCATACCTTTCATGGCCCGCGATAGTTTGGATTGGGTCCGTTCGGTTTGAACGTCTAATTCCTCCAAAAGGGCGTTGTGGTCTTCCAGCTCGTTGCCCATAGTGTGGGCCATACTGCGTATACTCTGCACGGTACCCATAACCGAGTCGAGATGTTGGTCCTGTTGCCGGAGGATGGTTGTTTGCTGGTGGTGTTCATCGTCGAACCAGGGGCCGTCATTTTGGGAAACTTCGGGGTCGTCCCATAAACCATGGGTGGTGGACGTTGACCGTGGAGCGGAGGAAACATCCACCACGACGTCCCTGGGCCAGGCAGACCCCACACGCTTGCTTGTATTATTAAAGGGGTCACCCATAATGTGGTAGTATTACGGCTAGATTAACCACAATTTTAGTGTGGGGTGAATGACTTCAAATAACAAAAATAACCAGAGCCTTCAAAGCCGTAACAAGTTAGGCAAACCTTGGCTGACACAGCGATTCCTTGCTTTAGGGGTCACGTTGAACTCTGCTAATAGGCCAAGGCAACAAAGAAAAACTAAAATTATTACCCAACCATTGAAGAGCGAGCAGTGTGAAACCACTTGCGCTCTTTTGCAAAGTCACTGCTATACTTCCCCATTGTTTTTTTGACCTCTCTTTCCTTTGTTACTTTTTTTTTCACCAATACCGTTTGATATTATAGTGCGTGTGGAGGGTAAACTCATTGGCTAGCTTAAACCTTCTTGTCACTTCTTTTTCATCGCTACTGATGCTTTTATTCAATGCTGACAGTTTTATGCTTGTAGTATTTGTCCTGTTGTCGATAAAACCCATTGTAAACCTTTTACCTGGAAGATATTGCGTGTGACAGACTAGCAATTGTTTTTTTTTCATCTTACACCTACTCCGTTTTTCTTAGCTTGTGCTTTTTCTCAATCAAAGAACTTGCGCAGCATAGTAATTTCCTTGGTTCACCTGCTGGTATTAATAATCTATTACCATGCAGAATACAAACGGGTCACCACCTAATGCACAAGACACCCCGTGGGCCAATGGCACAACCACTCCGAACACTAATCAAAATGTGTTTGACCCGTTAGGGTGGTATGCCAGTTATGCCGCCGCTTGCTACGCGCAAAACGCGGCCCACTCGGTGGTGCCACCCATGTATTATCCGCCACCTTCGGGAGTACCCAGTTGGCCCACTCCCACGTCAGATGTGACCTTAACCACCGAAGGCACGGCGGCTCCTTCAGGATATTCTTACTATCTGCCACCGACGTCATCAGTGCCTACCACCGTCCCCGAGGGCCCTCCACCCACTGCGGCCACGAGTGGTAAAACTAAGGCCAAATCTAAATCTAAATCCAAGACAGCCTCAGGTAAATCTAGTACTCCACTCTACACCTCAGTAGACCCCCGTTCCTCCCTGCAGAAGAAGAGCAAGACAAAGACTAACAAAGTGCCGAATCAACAACATACCAAGGTCAAGGCTGAACCCAAGCATACTGGTCTATCTACTTCACCAGCACAGTCGACCTCAGTTACTGATAATAGCCACCCATCGGCCGCGTCACCTAGAGGTGAAGAGTCCATCGCTCATTCGGAAAAGACCGTTGACGATTTTGACCCCGCCGAGAATACCTCGGTCGCCAAAAACTGGCCGCCTGACCTCAAGGAGTACGTCACGCGAGCCTTGAAGAGTTGCCAACCTCACGAGGTGGGCCAAGTAGAGGAGGCGTTAAAGGATATCATTATCGACAAGATTCGGAATAATGCATTGTTACTAACAGACTGGGATACTGAACCGTTGCCGACGGTTGGCCATTTTTTGGCATCCCAAAAACGCAACAGTCAAATTGAGTCCTCACTAGACTCTCTTGCCAAAGGTGGCACTAAGAAACGGGTCAAAAGGGAAGGTGAAATATTACAGTCCTCACCTCGTTCTGCCACGCACGGAAAGATCTCCGCCCGCGAAAGGGCGATGCGGGAGAAGCGTCTGCAAAGGTTCCAAAAGGATACAGCGGAATCCAGGGGCCAAGATACGTCTACCAGCAGTCCAGGCGAAGCCAATGGTACCTATGCACCGGATTTCGCCGATGATGTTATTGACTGGGATGAGTACACCATCGTGGGTACTTGCACTCGGTTGGAAAAACAGTATCTGCGACTGACGTCGGCCCCCGATCCAACTACTGTTCGTCCGTTACCGGTGTTACACAAGACCTTGGAGTTACTTAAACAAAAGTGGCGCACGGAAAAGAACTATCCTTATATTCGGGACCAGTTTAAATCCTTGCGCCAAGATTTGACAGTGCAGCGCATTAAAAATGATTTTACGGTGCGGGTGTATGAAGTCCATGCGCGGATTGCCCTGGAGAGCAATGACTTGGGAGAATATAATCTGTGTCAGACCAAACTCAAGGAGCTGTACCAATACAATCTGCCCGGTCACCGTCACGAGTTTTTGGCTTACCGTATTTTGTACGCCATTCATTTGCACAGGTCTTCAGAGGTGAATGCCATTATGATGGCCCTCACTCCTGAGGAGAAGCAGAGTACGCCCGTGCAACATGCACTCCAGGTACGAACGGCAGTGGCTACGTTTAATTATCACCAACTCTTTATCTTGTTCGCTGATGCTCCCAATATGAACGGTAGCATTATGGCTCACTTTTTGGAACGGTACCGGGTAATGGCCATGATGGCTATATGTAAGGCGTACCGTTCCACAGTACCTGTCAGCTTTGTTCGAACCGAGTTGGCCTTTCCCGATGAGCAGGTCGCGACACAATTCCTCGAGGCCCATCAAGTGGTCTTTCAGAATTTACCGGATGGCGAAAAAGGCATCGTGTGCAAGTTATCGTTTAACGGATTTAAGGACGGCCTGGCCAAGTTTTCCAAAATGGACATTACCGGTCAAATCTAATTTATGAGAGATAGGGAGGTTTAGATATAAGATTTACGGAATTCCTATACCCTCCCGCTTGCATTTAACTGTTCAGGTCCGGTTATTGGTCTCGCTCGCACCCATTCTCCCTTTGTCGCGTATATTCGTTTACACTGTTCCTCGGCGGCAGCTCTTTTGGAAATGCTGCTGAAACAGTGACAGGTTTCCTTATCTACTAACCCACTGCTTTTACATTGACTAACTCGTACAATTGCTTGATTTTTTTTTAATTTGAGGCTTTTATTTCTACGCTACACTAGATCTAGTGTACTAGGCCTACCATTTTGATTGGATTTTTGTTGGTATCACATATCTCTACGGTTCGGTATTTTAACATTGTACATACCTGTTCGTTTCGGTGTCTATGAGGTTCACTTAACGACGTATCACTCACCTCCCCTAGTACTAAGGAAATGTGGGACATCGTGAACTATTCATTACTTAATGCGTCGTTGGTCCGTTTTCTTTCCTACATATAATCACCCAGGTAACGCCGTTATATATGAACAATTTTTACGAACGTGTGAATTCAACTTGAATTGAACCATATAATTTGCTCCTTCTATATCGTCCCGGCCAGTATAATGACGGGCGACAGTGACCGTGTGGTTCATGTCGTTGGGGTCCCTGGCTATTCCCCGTACCAAAGCATAGTGTATCCATTCCAGGTATGTTCCAATGTCACAATATCCGAGGATCACTCCGGTTACATATTGCTTTCGATCGGAAACAAAATGATTCCAGGGGGAACGGTACCTCTAGTCGTTGTGACAGCATAACTCAACCCAAACTGGTGGTCTTGTGGTAGGTGAGCAGGCCTTTGGGAACGACTTCGTGATAGGGTTCCCAGTCATCATGCTTTTGCGAGACGCTCTAGTTTCCTGGAAAACTGATGCTCCACGTTCACTGTCAAAAGGCACTTTACTATATAGCGAGATGTTATGCATTGGTTTTAGTTAAGTTGTCTAGGTTCCTTTTTGTTATTTCCAAATTTTACTCCTGATTCGTAAGAAACAAATGATTATATGTGAAAGCTAGGAAGTAGGGTGGAAGGAATATCTAGCGTAAATTTTCCCTACTCTTCTCCAGAGTGTGCTGTACTTCGTTTATCAATGTGTTTTCTTTTGTCTTGATCATTGTTTAGTAATATTAGTCGTCGTCGAACAACATTTGTGACTACAGATAGCTTGGGCAGAACCTATTATCTTCATTTAACAGGTTGGGAAGGCATTACACCTACTCAATCAGGGAATCAAAGCAATGTAAAGAACAACGCTGGCATTATGAGGCAAGCTGCCCGTTGTGATATTTTTCTTGATGGCACTTTAATAGCGTAATTTTACGTTAGGCCTGCATGTTACTCGCATTGTGCTTTGTTCGGTTTATCGTTCTAATCGGAATAAGCTGCTTTCTTCCCCATGACATTACCCTGTCATACCAGCTAAATACTGCCCGCTTCCTTGATTGATTTCAAGTGTATTCGCTTGATATATTTCACCATTCTTACTTATTTTTTTTTCGACTATGTAACGAATAATTCGCCAGAGTGGAAGGAATCCCTTTATAAAATCGTATTGTCCACAAGTAATTGGTGTGTCTTTGCTCCAAATCGCTATATAGACCAAAAAATAAAAAAAATACCCACATATTACCTATTTTGCAGCACACGCTGCCTCCTATTTCACCTTTCCACCAAGTTCGCTTTTGTTTTCACCATGGATTTCATTGACGGTAAGCATCACATACTCTTCAAACCTTGTCTCTTTGCTTAAGGTCAAGTAACGCATTGTTTTTCACAGAGACATAGTCTTGCTAACTCCCTGCTGCGCTTTGTTACATTACCGACGGCTTGGTCGACCTCTGCTTTTCGTTGATTACCGGAAAACAACTAACCGGGACGATGCTGTGACTATCTCCAGAGCAAGCACAAAAGGAGGTGCTAGGCGAAAGTATTCTAACCGATCGTCAACTGGTAAGTGGCCAAGGAATAACGTTTTTGGTATGCATTCTTCAGTTTTCTGGCCTGAAAAAAAGGTGCTTGATGTGAACTAGTCAGTGCTGGAAATGTTGACAATCACGCTACCCATGTCCAACGAGAACGGAATTGCTCACTTTGGATGGGCTATGCAGGTGTAATAATAAATTAGAGAAGGATTGCACAGGCACGCTATGCTGCCAAATGAACAGGTCAATTTTTTTGGTGGGTGGAGTTTTACCTGGACACGTTTTAACCGTAAACCAACGTTACTGGGTTGTTTTTTCTACCGGGACTACTTCCAGATTATCGACTACGACCGACGTCGGAATGGTAACCGTGAAGCACTATGTGCCCTTAAGAATGCCACCGGTAAGTGATGCGTGTGAAAGCGGATGGGAACATGGAAGGACATCTATATTTATAAGATACCGAGGAAGGAAAGCTGATATTATATTAATTTCGGCTCGGCCTAGCCCAGTAGGATTTTTTTTCGTTTATTTTAACATTCGCTGATCTGTTTACTAACGAAACCGTTAAATTATCGAACTAATAACCTCGTGTGTGCATAATAATGCGGCTGGTGGTGACGGTGGCACAGATACAAAGTCGTGGGTGAGCCTCGGCGATATGTTTATTCGCTTACCGAATGAATCTGCCACTACGATGATCAAGGAAGGTATGTAGCGTAAATAGCATTG
>JAOPJG010000238.1:0-33235 GCA_027478255.1 Dispira simplex | reverse complement strand
TAATGAAGAAGTACAACGGATGCAAACTTGTGTAATAACAAAAAAGCAGTATCTAAAGCGAAGCATGAGAAAAAAAAAAGAAGACTTGGCCAACACCAACATTCAAGGCGTATATCCCGCAATTTGCAAAGGATGTTCACACAGTAGTATAATTACCGAGATTCACGCACTCTTTTCTTGGATACTGTGCACTAGCAGCAATTAATACATTGCTTTCCACTGGGGCTCATTATTAATTGCCCTAAAGACTTACTTTTTAAATGCTACAGAGAAAACAAGGGGGGGGGGAGGGGAATGTACAGTCCAAAGGTCGACCCAAGGAATACAAAAGTAGGCATCGTACGGTAATAAGAAGCGGTGAGGAAATGCTTACCCAAACGCTACCCCTGGTTACTAGTGAAATGAGAAACCATACATTTTTCTCTCTGGCAAAACTCTTTAATAGAAATGTATAAGCAAGGTATTCATTTGTATTTAGTGGTACAGGTAGTTAACAGAAAACATATTCATTCGTCAAACATACAAAGATATATAATAATAAAAAATACAATGTCCTTTAAGAAGTGTCAAATTGTTAAGCAACATAAACACACGCGCTTCGATGAAATATGGATTTTGGAATAATGCTCAGGCTAGAAAAATAAGTACCAACAAAAACAAAAGCAATGGATAGCAAGGTGAAATTTGTTAAACCCTACTCTCCCCTGGTGACGCATCAGAGGAGTTTATGTTAAATTGTGCAAAGTCAGTAGCGAAACCGGCAGAATTAGTGGGTGTGGGCGGGCTACTAGAAGCAGTAGAGGTACTCGGTGAAGTTGCTGGACTCGATGAAGTAGGATGCTGGTAATTGCTGTGAGTTGTGGTGACCGGCATCTTCCCCGTCATACGAGTGAGCAGTTCCGTCCACAAGTTTTGGCGCTCCGATTGCACACCTCCCAACACCGACGAATTTTCCTGGGCCCGTCGGATCAAATAGGGCATAACTTCATTGACAGGTCCGTAAGGAATGTACTTGTACACTTTATAACCGTGGTTACCCAACGAGTAGGTGACCGCGTCCTGCATACCCATCAATTGGCCAAACATGACGTGGTCAGTATCCACCGGAATATTGTACTGCTCCATCAGCTCACAGGCGTATTTGACGGACTCGTGGTTGTGCGAGGCCACAAAGAGTGCCGGGCCCGGGAACCGTTTCGAGCTATGACTCCCATTATCCTCTTCACCTTCATGGAGGATAGCTTCAGTCTGAGCGTAGTGGATGCCGTCTAGTAAAAACTTGATACCCGCATTGAAACTCGCGTGAGTGTCCTCGATGGTGTTGTTGATGGGATCAGGAAGACCGAGTGAAGACGCTCGCTTGCGTTCGCTGACCATGTACGCCCCACGCACCAACTTGACGCCGAATTGGAATCCCTCGCGGTGAGCACGGGTATAATCTGACACCAACCGCTGGTACCCATCCTTTAGGTACATCTGGTAGGTATTGTAAACTAAAGGACCTCGTGGGTTGTCCAATTGGTTGAATTCACGAGCCAACTCCAGTGCGAAATGGTCGATAGCGGGCTGGAAATACGTTTGTTCGGCGTCGATACCCAACCGTACGTTATGCTCAGAGGCCAGAGAAGCCAATTCACGAGCTCGTCGGAGGGTAATGGCGTAATCCTCCAAGTCATCCTGGGTTAGTGATTCGAAGGTGTATGGTCCCACAGTGGACGTGACACGGGCATGACCTTCTGTGGAGGAAAGCATGAAAGGCTGGGCCTTGGGATTGGAAAAGGAAAGCACCCGTTCAATATCAGCCCAATCAGCTCCCATCACAACTACTCGTTCGGGCGGACAGTCGGCGTCATGATAGTGCTGGGCGCAAGGGACCGAGGCCCACAAGTCGCTAATCTGTTGGTTGCGTTGGACAAGATCTTCCTGAGCAGCCCCAGGGAGACGACATATGAGGGCGTAAAACCCTTCAAAGTCCAGGTAACCGTCACCGTCCTTGTCCTCCTGGTGGAAAAATTCGCGGAGCCCATACTTGATGTTGGACAAACGCTGCAACAGTATGGGGTTGGCAATACCGGTGATCTTCAGTGCCGCAAAACTTCCCTGCTGGGCACTGCACGTGATGATGCTCTGTTTGAGATTTTCAGTCACCTGATCGGCCCGCTTGTTCCACATCTCCCTGGCAGCATGTTCATCCCCATCATCGTGGGCGGCCTGGTCAATGTCCACTTCAATAGCCAGATCCAACATGGCGCCGATACGGGACTGGCGGAGCTTTTCCATGGTGCCAATCACCTCGGCGTCAGTTTCTCCCCCACAGAATTGAGCGAAGAAAGTTTTCTTGATAAACCAGTGGGCCGCTGGAGAAAGCTTGAGTCGGTCGATCATCTGTAGAAGATCAGGTGCTAACGCGGTGAGGGACTCGAACGTACAGGCATTGTAAACCAACATGGAGACTAACAGCTGGTACGTGGACTTGTTGCGGAGAGCGATACGCGGATCAGCATCCAGCACCTCCTGCGCGGAAGGAATGCTAAAGTGTTCCCCGTCCATATATTTGGGCATCACTAACGGGGACGAACCAGAGCTGTCATCACTGTACAGTACAGTGTCCTTGGGATCTGAAAAAAGCCAATAGCCACTCGAGAGAAAAATTGTTAGCAGCAACAACTGACGTAGATGACGAGATTCGGCCGGTCCCTCCAAGGGAAGGGTTCCAACGGCCACCTTGGCCTGAGAATTCCACGTTTCATCCCGAGAGGAGACCGTACTGTACAAGCGGTGACGGATGGCCCACGACTGTGGTAAACTGTGGAAAGTGGGTCGTTGGGTAGATGATGCAATACGGAGGGTAGGGAGCGTTTCTTGACCCTCTGCCAGTGTTGTAAATTTCCCGTTACAATACGAACGACTAGCGGCGACCTGGCTGACACAAGAGGCACCACGGTAGGAAAAGGACGACAACGACTGGTTGGCAGGTCGGGGCGCTACCGTCAGTGCACGTTGAAAGGTGACGGTAGGGGATAGTAACGATGACACTTGCTTACTAAAGTGTCTACGCAACACAGGACAGGAACAGCTGTTCAAGGAAGTAATTTTTGCGTATCTGTACATGAAAAACGACCCAACGAACAGATACCACCAATTGAAATAAGGTTGAAAGTATCCAAGCCAGTAGGAGGAAATAAAATTAGGAGCCAGTAAAGACTACCTGGAAACCTATTTTGGGAAAGAAAAAATAATGGTGACGAAAAGGTTAAATATAATCCTGGGAAAATAACAAAAATATACCACCGAGAAAATAAATGTTACAAAAAAAAAGACTCCCCTGAAAAAAGGTAGAAAAATATACAAAATACACGCAGGTCAAGGTTTACCAAAAAGTTATATATAAAACGGAAAAAAATAAATAATATACAAGGCGAAAGCGAGATCAAAAAAAAAAAGAACAGAATACTAGAACTGATGTAGAGTTAAAAACACATATAATAAACACACCAGAAAAAGGGGATGGTGAAAGGCAGGGGAGAACTATGTGACTCACAACAAAACAATGAATTCCTACACGAAGTGCGAAGGAAAAAAAAAAGTGAATGATAAGAAAAGCAGTCACAGGAGGAGAATCGGCGCTGATTGGCCAAGGCTGGACCGGGCGAAATAACCTGAGGTCCCGGAATGAATCGGAGCTGATCACGCGACAGTACCGATAGGCGCAACAAAAGGGGAATCACGAAGGTGGCGGGTCAGTTGGCGTACAAGAATAGTAGAATGGTAAACCAACCGACGAAAATTTATTCCTACTGCGCCCACAAAATGAGAAATGAAAGCAATGAGCGATGACTAATATTCACCAATGTTGGGAATGAGTCCCCGATATCTTGATCACTACTACTGGTGTCCCTGAGAAACACAACAAGTAGTTTAGGTATTGGAAGAGACTCGCTTGTTTTTATTGTGGGGCTGTTCACAACCGTAGAGAAATAAAACAGACCAAATTTTCACAAGGTATAGCGGATGCTAAAACACACTGAGTTCGTTGGTTAACGTGAATTTTCAAAAAGACGGGTCAATTAATGGGCAGCTGCGGTGGGAAATGTTTAATAAAAACGGGTATAGCAAGTTAAAGATTGCCAACGACACACCACGAAATGTAGCGAAAGGATGACTGGAATACGAACACAAAAGGATGTGGAGAATGGACCGAGACAAGACACTGTAAATGGGTGAAGACGAGGGGATTGGAAATAACGACCAACAGTAATTAACTATAGAAATAAATTTTGACAGAGAGAGTGTGTGTGAAAACGCAGAGATGGAAGGCACAGTGAAAGAATGATGATGAAGGGTTAGCGAAAAGTTTCCGAAATTTATATCCCGATAGATACTGGATGAAATATATAAAGATGCTAGAGAGTTCCAAGGACAAGGGGAGGTTTATATAGTTTCCGAAACCAAACCGCATACATCCAGTCGGACAGTGAACACATTCACCATCAAGACATTGCAGTAAAAAAAAAGACAACCAATGCACTCGTCGCTGCCCATCCCCCCAAGTCACAGGTTGCTATTAACAGGGTTACGTGGCCCATCATACACACTGGCACTACAGACCAAATAAAAAAGAGGGTGGTAGCACAAAAATGACTGGACTCTCTATACCCTTTTTTTTATCCATGACAAAGCAGTCCCAAAATTCATTATGGTTGTAAAAAAAAAATTAGGGGTAGTTGGGACTTCTATGAACGCCTATCAGAAATGAGCGATGATTGATTGGTGCAATAGAATACTCCGTCCGCAAGTGAAAAAATGCGCGTCCGATAGCAAAAATAGCATTCGGCTGATACTTTATCGTAGTAGTATTCCTGTGATTGGTTGTCAAAATCCAGGCGCCTCAACTACGGTCTCGGACCAACGTCTTCCTCGAAAAACTGCGATATTTTTATTCGTCCACCTGATATCCCCCGGAGTATAATGCCACAAGAGACCCCGGTCATGTCATAGCTGGATTAATACTAATTAGGCGGGAAGTATGCGATAGCTGTTGGGGATTTCGTTTAGTTTATAGAAGACGATAGATGCCGGTCACTTCACGGGTCAGCTGGGGGTTTAAGCAATCACCAGCGGCCAATGCAGTGGCGGCGTGGATAGAAAGAACAAACCCCGATGGAGATGCTGATGGAATGGAAACACAGCATTCGTGGCGTGACTGCTTCACCCTTTGCAATCGGAATAACGATTAGCCATGAATAAAGTGAGAAAGCGGCAGCGGAATCATCGACTTTATTAGGTCAGTATTAACAAAAAAAATAGCAGATAGATGTAAAAATTACAATTTTTTATCGACAATATTGGAGAATAGTGGCCAGATGTTGTTGTTATTTGTTTGAAGGTAGAGGTTTACCCTCTTGCAAAGGATGAAACAAGATTAACATAAAAAGTAATGGGGTGAGATGATGGTAGCCGAAACATTCACTCCTTGAAAAAAAAATTATATGCAGCTGAGTGTGGCTAAATGGGAAAAACCACATTTTCGACCGCATTCTCTGGCAATGCTTGATAACGGGATGGGGAAGATGATGTTTCGCAGCGCAGCCCATGTAGAGATATATTGTATGGAGGCACTGGGAGAGCATTTGTTATTGCTTTCATCGGCAACCGTGATGTACTTTTTCATCTTTTTTTTGTCTCTTTGTTCATCAGAGACAAAGCCGTGAGTTCAGAACGAGCCAAGGTGCCGCCGGTTCACCGATCAATAACGGCTACGGACCGCTAAAGAAAAGGAGGGAGCATACCGGCTTTGCTTGGCAGGTTCGTTCAACCGGTAACTGTATGCCATTCCTAGCAGGCAATATCTTGGGGTTAGATGAGAAAGAGGTCTAAATCTGCATCAGCTAGCACTGACATGGTGTGGAGGGTGCAAAAATTTCAACCCAACGACTAGGCACCCCTTGCATGGGGAATGGGCCGGGCAGTCCAATGCCAGTAAAGGCTAGATAATGAAAAGCACTCACTGCTAATCCATGACTCGGCCTCCTCCCCAACTTCACATTTGCGTTCGACAAACCGGAGAACTGGGTCACCCATTAAGTGAAAAGCCTGCATGAGCTACCGTCGCAACATTCGAAATTTCAAGAGATGGGGCTAGGTAAGCTAGGATGTACTGTGTTTATCTGCAGCCCGCTGGTCTGTAAAAATATCCAAGGTTGGAAGTTCTTGCCAACGCATCTCTCATCCGGCACATCAAATTTTGTCGAAAACAGTTTGATGTCAGCGAGTAACATTCCCAAGAGACATGAAAAAAAAAGCATGCTAACGGCAACACGGTCTACATGGGATGAGAATTCGTCCCAGTCACGCCGCGGATGAAATGCAACCCCAAGACGTTTTATCTTTGTTTGGTGGGTAAAAATACAGAGTGACCTACCGCTTGCGTGCTGCTTGCTTTTTTTAACAAATAGGGACGCGATGTGTAAATCATCAAAGCACGTTACCCTAGTCTACTCATTGCAACACAATAACCCTGTATATTCATTCTCTATTGACCTATTACACTGTGACCATAAACTTGAAAGTAATTAAAAGAAAGACGGAACCGTCCACTCTCATTATGGGTCATGTGTTGGTGCGGCCAGGCCGCTATGAATAGCTGATGTTTGCCAAAGTGGGGTGAGTAGATACGTAAATAATTAGGAACATCTGTCTCGAGCACTGATTCGGGTTAAACTGAATGTTTTTGCCAATCAGCAAATTTTTCCAAAAAAAAAAAAAAACAGTTTACGATTTACTTTGATGAGTTGAATACACCTGAACACGTTAGCTCGCAGTCATAGTGCAGTGTCTTGATAGTCTTATGAATATGTTGCTCGTAGTGAGGGTGAAAAAGATGATGAAAAAAGGGACTGCGTTTCTCTATTTAACAGCTATCGGCCGCACAAAAGCGAAAATAACGGC
Organism: Dispira simplex; assembly: GCA_027478255.1. Taxonomy (NCBI): domain Eukaryota; kingdom Fungi; phylum Kickxellomycota; class Dimargaritomycetes; order Dimargaritales; family Dimargaritaceae; genus Dispira; species Dispira simplex. Next base: position 26,287 of record JAOPJG010000238.1, on the reverse strand, counting down.
AAGTACGGGATTCGGACAAGTGGAGGAGTCGAGAGGGGGGCTAATCCACTCGGATTCTTCGCAATTGCTGGTCCAGCCCATGTCCCTCTTTTTTTAATAAATAAAAAAATAAACAGCAAGGACTTGTCGACAGCCAACGTCCCCTTTTTCGGCGGTTTCAGCCCGGCAAGATAAGTGCAGGTGGGAGCATCTCCGCGTGATACATAATACACTCTCCTTACACGAATTGTACTTTGGCTCATTAAACCAGTCATTTGCTGGATTGGGAACCTGATGGACAATCCGAAACCCAAACCTGCTTACATTCCAGTAAATCTTTGAATGGAAAAAAGAACAAAACAAAGAAATAAAAGTATAAAAATGACCATTGAAAAAATAAAAAAAGCATTGGCCTACGGGATACGTCCTTTTAGATCTCTTCACATCTTGTCGCCAGAGGGGAATGGGGTATTAGCCAGCCGTGGTTTAATCGGGTGTATTCGTTAGGCCGTTATCAATTGCACTGGGATCTTTTCACTATATCACAACAGAAATATTGCTCAATTTACAGACAGATTTTCCCGGGGTGTTGTTTGTCGTTTATACATCTCGTAGATACCGTAGGCCATAAACTCATAAAGGCATTGCGAGAAGGTTGCGTAATCCATGGTCAGCTTGTACATTCACTAAAATGTGAGTCTGTTCTGCGCTATTTGAGCCATCACTAAAAAAATATAGGGTTGTAATTGCCAAACGCTGAGCTGGTGCGTAGTTCTAAAGTCTGGATGTGACTGGTGGCATTCTGTTATCAATTACCCCAGTTGGATTAGTTATACAGTAAGCATTTATGACTCAGCAACCATTGTGACCAAGGGTATTTTCACTTTGTTATTATTATTACCGATTTTAAGGATAGATGGACGAATGTAGACCACCCGATGAACACTCCAGGGGAAGAAAAATCGGATTATGCTAATGCAACATCCTTGCGTATACTATCCACCGTGTTTCAGAATTGCCGTGGTCCAAATCTTTTCCAAAGTGTAACATAGTCGATGGTAGGGGGATAAGGAGTGGGGGTTGGGATTGGGGTTGGAGGGAAGCTACGGAAAAACCCGGAAGGCATCCAAGTGTGACTGGTGATTTACAGCCGGAACTGACATGGCAGTCTTCTTTATTTATTTTTCCTTGGCTATGCCTCGATGGTCACCTTTCAGTGCTGCGAGGGGAAAGACATAAAATGCATGCACTTTGCCCCCGAGAACTAATATCCAGAAGCGTGTTGCTACTGTACCGTGAGAGTTTGGTGGTTAGTCTACCTTAAAAAACATCTCTGCATCGACTAACAGCAATCACAACAATCACGAAAGCTAGTAAAAGCGTTATAGTGATGAATTGTTATTTTTTTTTCTTCTTTGGCCATGCACCACATTGTGTCCACTAGTCACAAGTAGCATCCAGATAAAATCCTCCGGGAAAAAACAACGCCAAGTCCAGGGCCATGGAGCTTTTCCCGAAAACTATAGATAAACAATTGAGCCGAAACAAAGAACGCGTTCGTGACGAAAATATTTAGTGACGGTTCGGAGTTTATAAAAAAATTAAAAAAAAACTAGGGCGATCACTGATAACGAAGAAAATAGACAGTCCAGACTTACTGCATAACATACCATGTGCGAGAAACAGGGTAGTGAAAGTAGGGATGGGAGTGCCACATGTTACTAGAAGGATATACTATTTTTGAAAACTAGGGTCGGTTATTCTAACCCCGTATTTCACTTTTTTCATAAATGTTGGTTTTCCAATCGTTGCCAAAGCTGGTAAGAAGGGGAGGATCATGGTTTTATACTAGATAAAAATAGCTATCAATCGCTGTTTTTATAGTCGTGCAATTGTTCTGGAGTGAATTCTGGCCACTGGGTACTTCAGGAAAATCAAAAAAAAAAACAAAAACAAAAACAAAATAAATAAATAAAAACAGAACACTACGCCTCACGACCGAACAACCAACTGTTCTTCGGCGAAAAGTATGCTATACGATTCTTAAATGTTGCAAAGAAAATCATTGTATTCATAACTGCCAATACACAAGCGCAACTGTTCATTTGGGCATATCGACGCTGTTTTATGGAATTCGCAGGGTTTGCGAGAGATAACGAATTGACCCTGGGCTTGGACTTGGACTTCGATATAGAATTCCGCTTGAGTCATTTACGCTCCTTGCTGGAATCTGCGGCAGCGGGTGGAGTGGCATTTTGTGTTTCGGTTGAAGGTGGTTGGATAGCACCTGCAACTACACGTCGTCCAAATAAAATTTTCTGCACCTTTGCATGACCACCATTGCCACGAGGGGTGAGTCCTCGCTTACGCGGTAACATGTTCGTTTTTTCCTGCCTCATAAATATGATATCACGGCCAGTTAAATTTGGCTTCGGAATACACAGTCCTGGTAAAAGGTCAATTGTATGCCAACGGCTGGGACGGTAACGAGGTAAATCGAATATAACCATGAGGCACGCGTTGTTGTCAATAGCCGTTAGATCCGGTGACTGGAATGGTGAGGGATAGGTAGTGCAGGGAACAAAGTCGGGGATACATCTTACCAAGCCACTCATACGGTGGAGAGCAGTCGGTGAAAGTTTCACCGGTTCGTTAGTGGTGGAGCCCTTGTGGGCGGCATAAGTCAGGCCAAGGATCTCATGCAACGGGTCATCCGGGCCCACCAGGAGAATATTATTACCAAGAGTGTTGCGCCGGAGTTCCTCCGCGCTAAGGGTGTCATTGACCTTCTCTAACGCTCCATGCAACTTTTGGGCGTCAATAAAAGGTAAAAGAACCACGGCTTGCCAATCGTACTTTTTACCATTAAAATCCAACTTAAAGGTCTCGGGGTAAAACTCGATAATCTCCGATTGGGGGGCTACCATTAGATCGGCGTAGGCCGAAGGTAAACAGGCCCGACTGGCCGCCGGTAGCACACTCATCAACTGTTCCAGCGGACGAATGGGCTGACCCGGTGGAAAATCAATGGGTGACTGGTCCATATCTTTGAAATCTGCTGTCAAGGGTGCGTAGTGGTAAGGGTAGTACCACGACCAGGACGGGCACCCGTGGTAGTAGTAACGCAAAACCCAGGATAAACCTTCTAAATACGCCCGACATACTTGCCTGCGGAATTCCACATCGCCGGGTGCAGCATGGAACTTGAGCTGATAATAACGTCCTTCGTAACCACCCTCATGGGGACACAACGTTTCTATTTCTTCCGCAATTTCCATCGCGACGGGTGGAGGTGACGGTACTAAACATGGGCTAATTATGGTTTCGCTAGTATCCATCGAGGGATTCCCTTGGCCATTGTTTAGAACGACAACAGCATCATCAGGAGATTCTTCGACCTCAGATTTGGTGTCCTGTTGGTCCGACAGGGAAGATTCCTCGCTCTGTTCAATAGGCATCTCAGTATAAATCTCCTCCGGCTTATCTGACTCTGCGTGATCGTCTGGAGAATCGACAACATTGACAAGGTTAGCAGCGACCAAGTTTTCTTGATTCAAAATTGAGTTTCTGGTCGTCTGCTCCCGAGAAAGACGGTTCTGAAGAATTACCGCCTCGGCCTCGGCCACTTGGGATAAAATATCTTGCACCGCCGACATGTTCAATGTTCCACAATCCGTCAAATACTTGCCGGTTTTCCGGAAATGGGCTTTCGCGTACTCCACCAATTTATCCAACGCTCCCTCTTTAATTTCCAAAGCGGGAAGGTGAGGTAAAAAGTCGTTACCCACAAAAAAACATAAACAGACCCAGTCGTCGATGGCTCGTTCTAGGTTAAACGGCCGTCCAGGTATCGATAGTTCCGCGCAAAGGTACTCCCGTAGCACGTTAATACGTAAAAATATAAAAGGAACTCGCCTAGGTCTAGTCAACTTGAGTGGTTTACCCTGAAGCCTGTTACGGCGATTAACGTTTTCCAGACGACGGTCCAGAATCTCCATACGGAGAACATCCTCGCGTAAAATTTTGAAATGGGGCTCATGGCTGGCTAGTGCCAACATAATCAGGTCGGCGTCTAACCCGTATAGCACATGCCTCGTGTTGGGATTGTAGGTAGGTTCGGCACGTTGACGACGAATGAAATCCATAATCTTGTGTTCCCCTTCTCCAGGTACTCCGGCATCGGAAATAATCACCCTGATCTTTTTCCAAGCCGGTTCGGTATTCATTTTTTGGACCACATAGTACCGTAGACAGGTAGCCAAACGGGCCATAAAAGGCGTGCCGGGAGTGATGGTGTTGGAGTCGAATTTGAAGGAATTTTGGTCATCCTCTACGGTGATTTCCCCTTGGTTGACCTTGGAACTGGCGGCCTCGAGTTTGCTAGCACGGGCTGCTTGAAACCGACGAGCTCGTTGCTGGTTCATCTTGGCTCGAGGAGCTACGCCGTCGATGGCCATGTACACGAGTTTACGAGGACGTATCATGGCAAACAAATGGTCGATGTACGCGAAAATGGACACCATGATCTCTTCCTCGCTAGTAGGGCGAGCCTATGATATATGTTATCATTCCCCCGAGAGATTCATTATTACAAATCATTCAGTTTTAGCAGTTAATTAGTATTGATACATGCAATATGTTTAGCATAATGTACTGGGGAAAATTTTGCACCCCCCCCCTCTTTTACCAGACTTTTTTTCCTCAATAGGTCAATATAGATAGACAAAGGGCTAAAAAAAAGTGTGTGTCCTTATCGCTAACCTCAATTTCAATTTTTTTTAGAAACTTACCATACCGTATCTTTGTGGGTTGGCACAAGGGTGAATAATGCCATTCATGTCAAGATACAAGTTATCAAACTCTGTGCCATTAGGGTTCGCACCCAACAGGTCAGCCGAGGTAACTTCGCCATTGGCCTCGCACACTGGCTGTACGATCTTTGGGTATTTTCGGGCAAGCCAGCGGAAAAACGCAGGAACGCCCATAGTTTTATCGTCGGTGAAATGGCTCCCAAGATGGCAAGTGAAAAATAATACAGTAAAACGCTCACAGATTTATATAACATATAATAGATAAAACTGATATACTGGTTTAAACTACAAAAAAAAATATGAACGGTTCAAATTGTTTTACTAAAAAAAAAAATTACAGATCTTGTGAGGAAAAAAAAAATAAAATAAAAAGAACGAATCGCATTTACAGTGAAAAATAATGCAATGAATTGTATTAAAATCCCTCCGCAGCTGTGACTAGTGGTATAAACTTTATTTTTCGTTATAATGCATTTCGCTCAACTCACTTTTACGATATTAGGTGGTGCCCATCTTGTAGTATTCTCTGGGAGGTTGTAGAGGAATCCCTTAGAAGTAACGACCATGGTAAGAGAGGGGCTTGCCAGCGTGCATGTTTATCAAACCATGAGAATTCGTGCGTTATTTTCCTTATTTCTGTTTACTACCCTTCCTCGTTGGTGAGCATTGGTACCATATATTCACACATACCGCAAACAGCCCCAGTCAGTCATGGAGTACCCCCACATTGACCTGCATCGCGAACTACGTTCCATAGCTCACCATTTAACAAACGCCCGAACGAGTCGGGTACGTACCTGGGACAAAGTCACAATTAACGACCGACTAGGACAGTGCAAACGTTGGCAAATCAAGTTCACCAAGCTTTCTTCCACGGACCAAACCCGGCTATACCAAGAGTCCTTGTCCTCGATGAACCGTCCCTGGTGGCCCAGTTTAGCCGACCTCTCCCAGTCGCAGCGCGTCTTACGGCGGACCTTGCTCACCAACGTCTACTTGTCCGAGGATTGCTATAAAGGGTTGCTCCATGATGAAACAACCGAGGGTTTTGTTAATGGGCCATCGGACGAAGTGGTAGACGAGCTCACCCTGAAGGAATTGGCCGAATTGACCCAACAGTCCGCCCTGGTGGAATTGTGCCAGGATATTCAAAAGGTTTTGGACGAAGAAATGCTCGTAGGTGTTGCCGAAACCCCACGATTATTATTAAGTGAGCAAGCAGAATGGGAAATTTTACGCACGGCCAGTGAAGGCACCGCTAGTTTATTACGGGGCCAATTCGGGGACATTATTCACACTTGGTGGCATTCGAAGCGTGGCACGCCAGAATCTGATGAACACTGCCGACAAAACCTGGACGGTCTCCGGATCCGGCTGGAACGAATTGCTGGCCTAGCATGGTTAAAAATATGGGTCCTGATGCTGCTGGCAGGAGTACCCTGCACCAAAGGGAAGCCCTCGCTGACAGCAAATCAGACCGCTTCTACCAATCTCGGGGATTTCGTGGCCTCGCTAGGTCGAATATACTGCCATCAGCAACCGACAAGTGACGAACTAGCATCGCTTTGGACCCAGTACTTATTAACCCTTTATTTCCCCAGCCCTCGACCTTTGTGCCCTACATTTAATGTGACCTGGGCCGAGGTAACTCCTGGACTGTTGGGCTGGGTAAGTGCCCGTAACGTAGAGTTTGGCGTTCATTATATCGACTGGCTGGGGCATGTCTCGTTGCACCAGTGTGGTTCCACCCATGACCGTGCAGGGCACCAGTATTGGGAGTTTCTCCGGTTTGCTCTACAGACGATGTTCACGTCGGCCACCAATGAAACCCGCCAGGTCATAAATGCACTTTTGGTCCCGGTTAACCATGTGCGGCATAGTTTAAAGGCATCATCTGTTTTGCCCAGTGGTAACCACCAGGATATACAGAAAAGCTGGCAAGTAGTAGACGAGCTTTATGAGGCACTCCTGGCTTTGGTTTGCGAGTCGGACGCCATAGAAAATGAGTGTAAATAAAAATGATGAAATCACTGTGGGGCATCAGTGCAATTCATTTCATTTTATTGATTTAGTGATTCTATGTACCCAAGCGGGGCTTTGGGTTCACGAGGTGCATGACAACAATGCCACTTTAGTACACAAGCACACCTCCTGAATCAGCCCCCCGAAGTAATACAGTTTGAATACCCCATGGACAAGTCACCTACCATTGGTCTTACCACTTGCGGACATTTGAACACGGGAGCTGATGTCTGTATCATTCAGGGAGACAAAGTATGGTTGGGGAAAGGATCAACACACGACCCAGACCAAACGACAAATGAAACTGAGCAAAGTGTCGGTTGCATGACCTACAGTTGGTTCTCCGAAAAGTTCTTTTCTTGACAGATTAAAACCCATTTTCAAGAGAGGGAAGAGATTGTGATTTCAATTTTTTATTCAAAGATTATTTGCGACTCCGGGACGTTTCATATTTTATTCTTTGACGGGATGTGCGGGTATAATATGGTTTCTTAAATACACACTTGCGCAGACTCGAAGCATTCCAGTGTACACAGTCTCCTCTGTCAGCTATTCACTACTTACTGCTACCTCTCTATTTATTAGCCAAGTCTTGCCAACAACGTTGTATCAGAGTTTCTTTTTTTTTTCCAAACTTTGCCCACTGCCCGTCGTTTACTGTTCCCTGTCGAATTGGATCTCTAGTTAACCTACGTACCATTTCACACCTACGAAATCTTGCCTACTTTAAACTCCTTAATCCGACTCCGCTTGTCCGTCTGCTCCTATTTCCATCACTCCAAATTCCACCCTGCGTGGCTCTGTCCACAGGTAAGTATTCTTCGACAGTTGTTTCCAGGACCAAGACACTTAGATAGTTTTACCACCCTGCCTTGTCCCTTCATTTCTTATTTGACGAGAGTTAGCTAGCTTGGTCTAAGTTGTTAGAAACTGACAATGTTCACTAAAAAAGTTTTTTTTTTCTGCTCATGCCCTTTTGTGTTTGCCTAGTGTGCAATCCGCAGTGCATACCACTAGAAGTTCAACATGGCAGGCCGGGTCTCTGCTCTCGTCAATAAATTCTCCCAAACACCAGAGCACCAAGAGAGTGCGGTGACTCGCAAAGCGCGGGAAGTTATTAGTAAACGGCCCAGCAAGGCGAGTGATTTAATCTGTCGGTTCAACCAACTTGGGGTATCCCGTCGAGGTACTGAGGAGTTGCCCCGTTCCTCTTCCGTCAAGAGTCGGTCGGTGTCGGAAAATATCGGCCTTACCCTGAACCACCTTACAGCATCGTCCACCTCAACGGAACCGGTGCGTCCTCAGTATCAGCGGGCCTTTACGACGGACGGCAAATCTAAAGCGACGGATGAGGTTGCCACGTCGGATATATCCACGGTGAACAAGACTGAAACGGTAGCGGTATCATCGCACTCTGATGGACCTTCGGATAGCTATTTCCCACCACAAGACCATCTAGTTGGTTCGGCTCAAGACCCTGACTTGTCTTTGCAGGTCAATAACGCAGTACAAGTGGATTTCGCTGGAGATTCTGTGGATATTCAGCCGGTAGTGGCCTCATTAGATATCAACCAAACTCCATCTGACCCTATAACAGTTGCTGATACTGAAAATTTGGACCAAGAGGAAGCAGTCAGTCCGACAGTGTCCGTAGAGGCATCGTCATCGGCATCTTCCTGTCGGAAGACTTCCGAAACTTTTGTCAAGGATCATCTACCTCAATTCGATAAGGTGGAATCTGTCAAAGTAGGGGAGACGTTCGAGGAAGATGAATCGTCATTGAAACCTAGTCCCAGTTCGTATTACCAAACCTTGTCATCGGCCAATGCTGAGGACGCTAACGGGGCGTTTGATTTGGAAGCCTATATTCCCCGTACTGTGGTAGTGCCCCGTACACCGGTGGTGCTGTCACCTAAAATTCAGGAACGCAAATTACGACGTGCGCCCTCCCACCTTGAAGTGGACAGCTTGGAGGCACTAGAACTGCCCAACGAAGTAACCCAGACATTTACACCCAAAGAATTCACCTTGGGTCATGTCATGGTGGACGAATCTACCATGGATAAAGAGGAGGCCCTATCACTCCTAAAACAGTTGCAGAACGACCTTTATTTACCGACGAAATACCAATAGAGCCTTCCTTACCAAATGTTGCTCTTCCCTCTTTGAGACCGGTTAATTAATGTGCCCCTTGGTGTTGGGCAATACAGAAAAAGGAGGCAAAGAGTAGTGTCAGCCTCGGTTGGCAGTTGGAGGTGATTGCTAGTATGTTTTTTTTTCCATCCTGTACGATCCCGCTATACCAATACTTTATTTCCACACTTCCTACCATTAGTTTTCATCCGAATATGCTTACGGAAGACATCACCTAGGGTAATAAAATCGCATTTACTTGACATTGACAACCCTGAGAAAACCGATATTCTACTTATATTTCGTTATTTAAATTAACTTAATTTAAAATGCGACAATTTAATAACTTGATATTCAGTAACAGCGAGGGGTGGGCTTCGATCCTGAAAAGTTTTACACCATCAAGAGAAGGGAACTACATTCCGTTTGTCTGTGGTGTATATTGATTCTTTAATAAAATAGATAAAGTTCGCAAGCGATAACCAGGTTAATAATGTCATCTGTTTAACTGCCACGGCTTGTTTAGTAGATTCAGTGGACGAATTCGCCAAGGGACGAAATAAAAGTACGGGTTTAGTGTAAGTAGGCAGATAACAAGTGCATCAGAAAGGCATTATCCTTTCCCTATCCTATTTCCAATGAAATATTAGTATGGAATGCTGGTGAGAATTACCAAGCCAAACCATGCAGTCTTAACCCTTGTAAAGCCCAACGTATACTGCCCTGTGGAATGTTGTATAGCCCACTCAGATTCCCTCCCATATAGGTTTTCGGTGTGAGAGAAGGATCGGAAAATGGACCTTGTTATAACCTACCCAGCCACTTGTTCGCCCGAGTATTGCCCCCATATCCTGTTTCCTGCTTGAGTACACAGGGGTAAAATTGCCACGAGTTAGATGGCCGACATGTGATGTTTATAATTATAGACTACCTCGCTTATTTGTCATCCTTGTACCTTGGCATTGATCAGGACCAATCAATCGGGTCATTCCACCACTTATTTTATTACCACTATGGGAAAAGCTAACTCGGGAAAAAAAAACAAGGAACTCAGAACCACTTTTAAAAGCGACTGGTTCGGCGATGGTCGGTAACTTCACTGGTCCCTTTGGCAAGTTTATATTTTTTTTTGTTTAACCTTTCACTCAACTAACTTTATGTGTGGCGGTGTATGAGGAACAAGTGTATGGGGGACTTATTCTCGTTGTTTTCTCTTGCACTACTTGTTCCTAACTCCGAAGGTACCCCAGCCCATTTTTTCTTGGTGAGGTTCCATCGACTTGGTAACCAGCTCGCCAATTGTACTTTCAACTCTCTTTGTTACCATCTTCCCCCCTCTATATGAGCCAGTGTAGAAAAGTGACCTCAACCCGCATAGGGAAACTGACCTATCAATAACGCTTCCGCACACCTAATTATCGTCTACGGAGAGCGTCTCTTGTACCGCTATTTTTTTTCGCCAAGGCCGCAATGCCAGCCATACCGCACGACGAGTTTACCCGTCGGGTAGAACAAGGAGAAGCCCTGTTTATCTATGATAGCAAAGTGTACCGAGTCGATGGTTTTATTAACCGACATCCGGGAGGTCGGTTGGCCATTTGGTACATGCTCGGCCGGGACGCTACGTCGGAAATTCGGGTATTGCATCCGGACTGGGTAATAGCACGCATGCTACCAGCCTTTTGTATCGGCCAGTACACCAGGGACGTCGACTCTGGAGTGGACAAAGCGGTACAAGGTCTAAGCACTAACCAAAAGGTGCTGGGTGAACCAGGCAGGGCAATAGAAAAGGGACCCGCCACAGGGGCCAACGGGAGCCCCTCATTGAGCCACGTGCGTCCCAGCCACGATTCGTTGGCTAGTGTTCAGGACTATACCACCCGCACCGTTAACAGACAAATTGCCCAGTTGGAAAAAACCGTGGAACCGGAAACTTTGCCCATGGACTACGATGCCATCGAAGCTGATTTTCGACGACTTGAGCTCCAGGTCAAGCAATTGGGGTTGGAAAGTACCAACTATTGGTGCTACGCCAAGGAAAGCGTGCGATACGTATTGTTTTTCCTGGGTGCCTTTGTCCTGTCCATGTGGGGGCCCGAGCATTGGCTCAACTACACGATTAGTGCCTTGTGTTGTGGCCTCCTGTGGCAGCAGCTATCTTTCACTGTCCACGACCTCGGTCACAACGGGGTGACGCACAAACTGTGGTGGGACGGACTGATGGGAGTGCTAATAGCGGATTTCGTGGGTGGTTTGAGCGTCGGCTGGTGGAAGAAAAATCACAATGTGCACCATATTATCACCAACGATCCGGAACATGATCCTGATATCCAACATCTACCATTTTTCGCCGTGACCACCAAGTTATTTCACAACATGCGCTCTAGCTACTATGGCCGACAGCTCCAGTTCGACTGGTTCGCTCAATTTCTCGTTCCTTTCCAACATCTCTTGTACATACCCATTCTGTGCTTTGGTCGGTTTAACCTCTACTTTCAGTCGCTAAGCCACCTTTTAACCGCGGATTTTGCACCATGGCGTTGGTTGGAACTGACCGGCATTGCCGTCTTTTGGACATGGTACATCACCTTTTTGTCACATTTTCCTTCCTGGCGGTGGGCCCTCTTCCACGCCCTGCTGTCCCATATGTTTACCGTTATTCTCCACCTGCAGATTACCTTGTCCCATTTTGGCATGTCCACTACCTGCCCCGACCCCGAACGCGAATGCTTTGCCGCAAGACAGTTGCGCACCACTATGGATATTGACTGCCCCGCCTGGTTTGATTGGTTCCACGGGGGGCTGCAGTTCCAGGTGGAACACCACTTGTTCCCCCGGGCACCGCGTCATAACCTCCGCCAGATCCAAGTGCTGGTGAAGGACTTTGCCGCACGTCATCCGGGCCTTAAATTTTACTCGTTTGATTTCTTTTATGGGATTGAATTGGTGCTGGATAGTATGAAATCGGTGGGTGAACAGGTCCAAACGTGGGTGCATATGCGGTTAGTTGCGTTGCAGGAGCCTGGAGGAAAAGCCTGAAACGAAAGAGAACTTGCTGGATGAAATTGGCTCTTCCACATAGCAAAAAGGAAAAAACTTTATTTTTTGTTTCCATACATAATTTTATGTATCGTATATCATATGGAAAAGGCTGGATGCTGGCAATGGTCTATTTTTTTTCGACACATTGTATTCATAAGAATTATTTCCCTTCCCACCGTAATACGGTAGAGTGGTCATTTTAATCACCTGGTGGGGTTGTGTAAGTACATGAATAAATATGACGCATTGTTTTTTTTAGATCCATTCACTTGATAATCGCTATTTCGCTTCTGCCCGAAGTGGGATATCGGGAAATCAATGGGTTGTGTGTCAATAAAACTTACATAACATCCACCAACTAAGTTGGTCTTACTCATTACGGGGTAGTTGCCGCTTTAATCGCGTATTCTGTTCTCAGTCAACAGATTCCCATGTAGGCTTGGCAAAAGCGTTATTCGAATTACAGCCCATACAAAGAAGCGGTAACGATAACCTTTTAAAGCTGAGTGTACCAAAAGTAGGACATTGCTCGGTAAGGGTGACTGTAGGCGAGAGAAAGTTTGGATGCTGGTACCAATGAGTAGGATAGGGAAAATCTCAAACTTAACCAACGTGTTCCCAGCTTAATCTGGGTGGATGGCATCCAAACTGTGCAACTAACGGTATTCTCGCCAGAACCGAGTCTTCCACTTTCATACGTACGTTGTATTGGTTAGGATAGGAATATCCTTTTGATCCGAACCACTGGCAATCGAAACCAATATCATCCGAACATTGCAAGCAGATACTACTAATTTAGGACACTGGCTTGTCGTAACAACGTCGATCCAATGTATATATATAGTAAAGACTGATGATGGAGACTTGACGGATTGGGTTTACCACACCCTACAGCTTTCCTTTAAGGCATTCGGTGTGCGTTCTTCCCAGTACGCTCAGTCAGCCAGAGGCGAATTAACCTACTCTAGTTCTGGTAAAGATTTTCCGAAGTTTCGATGGAAGGAGAGAGGACACGTTTTCGGTACACGAGTACCAAAGTAAGCACTGAAGCGTGTGAACACTTCTAAGCACACCCTCCAGCTATTGGTGGAAAAATACTATGTATGTTTAAAAAAGCGATAGTTGCAACTGCCCTTCGTCATGTGATGCTAATCACGAACTACGAAAAAAAAATGTCGCAAAAGTCGAGAATTCTTCCATATGGGTGAATTTTTTTTTTTTCAACTATAGAGGGATAAATCCGCCAGAGTTGAATGGGACTCTCACAAAATCTTAAAATTGTAGCTGGTACATCTTTGCTTTAAATCGCTATATAGACGGAAAAAAATCACACATATGTCTTCAAGGTCATATGTAATGCTCGGCTATAGCTAGCAGATGTCAGTTAGGGATGCAGATTTCTTTAGCAAAAGTTGAAATATAAACGCCACTGTATTCATTCATAGAAAAAATAGATGCAAGACCCGACCTCGAGGATGACATGGCATACGGAGGAGGTGAATCCTCTGATATTTAGCTTGTTGTCCCATTTGGGATTCTTTTTGATGCTTGCCCTATAGTGGCGAACAGCTTCAGCGAGAAGAGTGTTTGCATATGCGTTCCTGCTTCTATTAATAAACATTTCAGTTCCCTTCAACTGGCAGCTGCCATTCGCTGGTTTCTTGTGTCGCTGCGAGGTTCGTTGATTGCCAGGCCTATTTTCACTTGATTTTTACTTATTTAAAAAGCAAAGCTCCCAGTGTCTTTCCTCCTTTGCAAGACTTTCCTGTGCCACGCATGCTGAAGAGTTCGGGAAAGCAAAGTGTGGGCGTTGCCTCGAATGTTTTTTTTACTCACTTTTATGGACGTTTTACAGTGCATAGCTTATTAATTTGCTTCATAACCCGTCAGGTCCTCCTTCCCCTCTAGCTCACCAGACGGCCATTAATTTAAGGTCTAAAATACTGTACAAGTCAATGCTCTTTTATCCCATCATAAGTACTAGTTCTATCTTCACCAGCGAATATGTATACGCTTGTGCACAAATAGCTAGCGTTACCTGCTCTCACATTCTCTTTTTAATTCTCGCATTCCCCAGTATAATACTTTTGCAACGAATTCGACTACTTGTTTATACCTCACTCCCCCCTCCCATTCGCTTTAATAAGTGTGGGCGGTTCCCACTCACTTCTGTTTTCTATAACCCACTCTATCACATTCCGTAAAAGTCTAGACTGCGTGTATGAGTAGCCAATCTCCACCTAGCGTTCCCGTCGATGCCAAAGGTCGGGCCCCTCAGGCATGCGATTTCTGCCGAATGCGCAAAATAAAATGCGACCGGGAACGACCAACCTGCAGTAGCTGTCGTAATCGAAGTCGGCAATGTCTATATTCCCCCACGGCTGCCCAGCAACGACGGGCGCGAAAGCAATTAGCCAACCAACGGCCCACTGTACCCTTGCCCATTATGCCTCAGGGTTCGTCCATTCCATCCGTGGCTATCCGACCTCAGCCTGTGGCTAATGTGATGGAGAACCAAACGATGCAGGTATTTATTCACCAAAATTTTCCGCAAGGAACGCCAGGACCCTCTTCCGATGTGGCGGCACACCAGGGAACTACCCAGAGTGACCCTGTACTTGGTCAATCGAGCTCACCAGGCCATGGTAACCCCTGCGTATCGGTAGGATACTATACGGATAGTACCTTGCTATCTTCCCCAGAATCTCAGGATTTAAGCCAGTTCACCTGTTCCGGAAACGTTCCCTATTGGAATGGGTTAGAAGGAAACCCACTGATAACCCAGTTCATGCACACATCTCTTTGGGATTCCCAGTCCACTGGACCCAAAAATGGGGAGCCTTATCCAATGGCTGCAGACGACCCAATGCAGGCTATTCCTCGTTTGGAGAAAACCCCGCCGTCTTCTGATGAGGTGCCCCTTCCCACTCTAGCCGGTGCTTCCTTACTATCCGATGAACCACCATTGTCATTTGCTCACTCTTTCCGGGCCACTTCACAACACACTTTCCCAACTGTCGAAGTGAGGGAGGTGGCCCCAAAAAACAGTGTAGAAATACTGGAAGGGAAACCTATAAGACGATCATTGATCAATGACACCGTATCTCAAACTATAACTCCCCAGACTTCATCGAGGCAGTCCTCATACGGAATGACCACCGTTGGTGCGGAATTATTGTCCCCTCAGTCACAAACTGCCCATCCTTTGGATATAATGACCCATGATACAGGGAGTAAATCATCGGCGGACGACTCAGGGTACGCCACCGATAAAACGGTCCGTTGGTGGCGGAGTCTTGTATCCAGTGCCCAAAAACTTCCCGATGACGACCCCGCCAAAGTACTATTTTCACGATTGACCAATTCCTTTTTTTCTAGGGGAGTTGACCTCTCCTCAGTGCCCGTATCTACCCCTGCACATTACGGTCTAATACCACGTCCTTTGTACGTGCGTTCTGACCTTTTTTTTCACTCGGAAGTCATCCTTCATTTGATAAACTTGTTCTGCCGTGTGCTGTACCCCGAGAACCAAGACCTTCACTACCACCGTATCCTGGTCCGGCATGCCCAGGGTTTCGTGGACCGTTCGTTTATCATCGCTATTATGATGATTATAGCGCCAATGTCCAACCACTTGGTATTTCGCGATATTCCGCTTCGACATGCCAGTACTTACTATCATAAACGACTGGTGCCCATGTTACCTTCTGCTTTAGAAAGTAATTCCCTGGATAGTGCATTTGTACTGGGTGTCTTGTCCGAATACGAACTTGGCAGGGGTCACACTGAAAGCGGTTTCTCGTTATCCACGGTAATAGTTCGGAAGTTACAGCAATGGAGAGTCCATATCCTGGACCACCCATCGCCGCCACCCCGGCTTTGCAAAGACCAGGATGTACCTGATTTGGCCACCGCTACTGACCCATTATTACGGGAGAATTACCGGAACGTCTGGTATTCCTGCATGGGACGGGACATTCTAGGTTCACTAGTCTTTGGACATCTACCAGGAATCCACATTGAAGACATGCATGTTAATAAGCAGATGTCCGCCTCCCAATATTTGGACCTCACACACGAATCCCTTGCGGACCCTCATTCTCCCTTTTATACCGACCCAAAGTACCCTACCTTTATCATGCGCCCTTTGTCTTTCCATTATTCCCATCCCAAATCTATGGACTTACGCATAATCACCCACCGGGTAGCGGAAATTCGCTATTACCGAGATACCGACCTGATATTATGGTTTAGGGAACGCACCGCACTAAACCAAAAATTGGAAGAGTGGGCCCAGCGGAACGACATTAACGATGAGCTCCCCTTAGTCGAACTTCAGGATATGGGACACCGCCTTCATTATCGTGAGTATGTGGTATGGCGAATTCACTCCCTAGCTTGGTACTACGTCACTCTAATCTTTCTTAACTACCCAGGTGAAATTAGCCCATGGCCATTTTCTCCGCGCGAGGTCATACACCAGGTCGAGAGACGTTGGAATATAGATTTCGATTGGGAATATGCTTGTCTCACCTCCCCGCAGTCGCTATACCCGGCCTCTCCCGATTCCTGGTCGTCCTCCTCCGAACCGCCGTCCAATCCCCTGCATGAATTTGATCCAACCGGGGAAGTGTTTATAGAGTGTAGCAGATTGTGTTGGGAAGGCATTCAAGGGCTTTACCGAATCTTCCAGCGTTCACTTACGATTCCCAGTTTTTTTCACAACACCTTGTTCGTGGGTGCATTTTACGCGGCCGGGGTAATTTGTATAAATTACGTCCAATCGGCGAACGACCCGACCATGGTAGAATGGGCCCGTAATTTCGTTGAGGAGATCATTGACGTTTTATCACAAGTTGGCGAACTGTGGGTGTACAACCTAGAGGCCGTTCGCAATCTTCGACAGCTATTGGAGCTCAAATCGCTAAGAAAGCATTACATCACTCTTACTGTTAAAGAAAATTCGGTCAATATGGTTTAATATATCCTGCAGGCGGAATCCCATAGTTTCAACCGAAAGCAGGGATTTGTGCGTTGTCTTATGCCCACGGTGACGCTCCCTCGAACCTTGAGCAAATGGAGTATTCTTGCGTGTGAGTTAAACCATCTCGATACAACTTTTTTTTTATTATTTCACTACAAGCATGTGCATCATTTTTTTGACATTACTAAGCATATAATTCGGGCTCTGTATATTACAAACGTTAGACCATAATGGGGATAATAAAGGAGAAAGTTGTGGCGTATGTCTAAAAACGTTTTACTAGTGAAGTAGGTATCAGAAAAGCAAATGAAATGTGAAGATATACCGTACTTCTGTGGCTGCGGGGGGGGAGTTGTGTCTCAAAAATACAGTTGGGAATAGCGTCGTGTTGATGGATCGTGGGTCCACCAAAGTAATTTCAGAACAGGCCTTACCCGCACAATCACCAACCGAATATTGCAGAATCACTGTTTAGGAATAGCAGGAATGGGTAACACTAGGCTTAATTAAATTCGATAAAGGACCACACAGCGACACAATTTTACCTATGTAACAAAACTTAGTACTACCTTCAATTAATCGTAGGCGCTGCTTTACTATAGTACGTTTTCTAGTCGGATTATATATTACTCATAGGATGTAGAAGAAGAGGATACTACAAATACCCTTTAGCCGGACCCATGTAACATAATGAAGCCTTCCTGCAGATTCTGTGTATTGGGAGTAACGACAACAACCTGCCACATATCAATGAATATTGCTACAAGGAAACTCTTAAGGTAAAAGGAGCAAGCTGCACCAGTTCATATACTTGTTGGGTACCCTAAAGTAACGGGCTATAACTGGCCAGGAGATAAAAATAGAACGTGCCATTAGTTTTAAGGGAAAGCAGTGTGTACTTGCAGCCATTACTATCCATTACTGATCCCGAGCCACTCTTTCTTAGGTATGTTTCACTCAATAAACTGAAAAAGGGTGAGGATAATATGCGAGTGGTGGGTGGTTTCTCCGAACCCCAAAGGCTTGACCCTTGCCTATTTTAATTTTCTTAATTCGACCTATTTTACATTGCTTTTCATTTACTGTTGCTCCTTTTTCACTCTTAGTAACAGCTTTCTATCCTCCCTTTTTCTTCCACTGGGGCAAAGCTATCATTATTACCCTGTTGGTGTTTTCTTTTACAAGTATGGAGTCGACCTCGTCTACCACCATGTCAGCCCCTCCGCTCATCCCGATCGTAAAAGTGCAAGACACAGCGTTTCGAGAACCCGTCAAAATGATTACAACCGAAAAGGACATTGAACTGTGGCTACATTCGGAAGCTTTTTATTACCTAATGACCTTCATTTCACAACTCAATGCCGGTGTGCGTGGTCTGGATAACCAAACACCCTGTACGATATCCCCCTTTACGAACAAGATTCTGGACCTTCTTGATACCATAGACTCGTTCATTGACCAGTTTCCCCCGGTTCAGTCAACGAAACAACGGTACGGTAACCCCGCATTTCGCCAATTCATGGCCCACCTTAACCAAAATATACCGTTATTACACCAAACGTTATTGTCGGAGGTTTTTTATCCCAGTATAGTAGAACTGGGCCATTATTTGGCGGGGGCGTTTGGTAACGAAACCCGTATCGACTATGGTAGCGGACACGAGTTGTCCTTTGTGGTGTGGTTAGTGGGGTTACGACGGTTGGATCTCCTGACCAGTAGGGATCACGTTGCTTTGGTGTTACGGGTGTTTACCAAATACCTAGAAGTGGTGCGACGGCTTCAACTAACTTATCGATTGGAACCCGCGGGTAGTCACGGTGTTTGGGGTTTGGACGACTACCAATTTTTACCCTTTTTGTTTGGCAGTGCGCAATTCCTCGGAAACACCCATTATCCTAGTCCAGCCATTATCACCAATACCAGTTTAGCACCTAAACTTGCATCGCAGTTTATGTTGATGCGGTGTATTGAATTCATTGGGCAGGTAAAATCGGGTCCCTTTTTTGAGCACTCCCCACTATTACACGATATTTCGGGTGTGGCCAAATGGGAAAAGGTCAATATCGGTTTACAGAAAATGTATGTTGGAAATGTTTTGTCCAAAATTCCTATCATGCAGCATCTCTACTTTGGTAGTCTTATTCCGTTTACCCCACACCAGTCCTTATAACTTTCTTATTGTGTAGTATTATTCTTTTACTTTCCAGTGCATCTAGCCCTTAATAGACATGAAAATGTATTCCATTATCCCCCCTCTACAACTTACGCTCCATCTCACATCTTGATATCTTCCTCTGGTTGTTCATAATTTTGAAACGATTAAAAGTAGTATTAAATTGTTGATGTCTGCATTGCATCTGGTGAAGAGAAAAAACAACATATAATATGTTATGTACTGCCTGATTGATGTATTACTTTCCACCTACACACTAAAAAAAAGAAATATGCCAGAATATAATGTGTGGTGTTCAGACAACCAGAACGATAGTAGCAAAACGAATTCACATTCAGAAACCAGAAACCAGGAACCCTCGATTAGGGTAGACGGAAAGTAAGTTTTGGTTACTATAAACAGTATCCATCTGCTACAGATATGATGACTCTTGTCATCCTACCCACCTCCTTACCGACAACAAAAAGGCGGGAAAGTGTGATCAACCGAACACCGTAGTCTATCCTTTCTTTCTTAATGTGTACGCGAAATAATACCCTACATTACCATGCATCCCTTTCCAAATTAATTCTGGGCGAGTTTTTCCAGTGCACGTGGACCCTGTTCTTCCCATTCCGCCTTGGAGATCCAGGCCGTTTCCTGATCTTTCAGTACGTTAGCGAGCACGGCACCACCCAGGAATACCATGTGCTTACGGTTCGGTGGGTCGTCAATCTGGAGCTTAAATTTATCAAGGCGAGAGCTGTCCCCCTTGAGTACCTGGGTAAGGTAGAGCTGTTTCACTTCTCGTTCGAGACGACTAGGGAGACCCGGGTACATGGTGGATCCACCGGATAAGACAATATGTTTGTACAGTTCGGAGCGCATGTCCACTGGGGCGGCCTGGACCATATTAACCAGCAACTCCGCTACGCCAGGGGATTCCACGTCCACCAATTCGGGTTGGAACAGGCACTCGGGTGCTTGGAAACGTTCCGATCCCACCTTGATGGTACGGCCGTCTGGCAGTGTGTAGGTTTCGACCAGTACGGTGGTTTCCGTGGCCAGTTTTTTATCGAGTTCTAAATCGTAGCTCATGTAACACAGCTTTTCCTTGATCTGCCGAACCGTTTCAAAGTCCGCTGTACGGTTGAAATTGTAACCCCGCAGCTGCAAGAGTTTGATCAGATAACGAGTTACATCACGCCCGGCCACGTCCAGCCGACGGGTTAAGTGGGGTAAAGAAAACCCCTGGTAAACGGGAATAATATGGGTAACTCCATCCCCGGAATCAATGACTACCCCGGTGAGCAAACCCTGGGCATAGAGGGTAAGCACAGCCTGGATAGCCACATACACTCCTTGAAAACCGTATTCCTCAAACATGATCTCGCACATCTTTTGACGGTTCTGTTTCGGGTTAAGTGGGGCCTCCGTCAACAGAATTTTGCAGTCGCTAGGGTCCACCTTGAGCTTCTCATGGAATGTGTAATCCCAGACGTGGCGCATGTCTTCCCAGTGACGAATTACACCGTTTTCGATGGGATAGTTGAGTTGCAACACAGAACGCAGGGCCGCGGCTTCATCCCCAACGTTGATGTCCTTGAGGTGCACATCGCCCATCATCTCCTCGGCGCGGAGCATCGGACGGCCCACTAACGAGGGAAAGATGTGTTCTGGGAAGTTGGAACCGGCATAGCCCACTTTGGCAAAACCTGTGCCGTTATCGACAACGAGTACCTTGGACATGGCGCTAGAAAAGATACGAGAGGTACACAATATAAAAGGTGACTAGGTAAGAAAAAGGAAAACGACGGTCTGGTGTGCGGACCTGCAAAGTAACCTAACTAGCACAATAGCCCCGATAAGCTTAATGAGTGAAGAAATAGGACAGGATAGATAGATAAACTGGAACGTGGTGATTAAAAAACCAGTAAAAACGAAACCGCTGTCATAACCGGTCGGGCTTGTACCACCCTAGACATTCTACTCTTGCTTGCGTCTTGGCTGACGCTGGCTATGGATCAGTTTGCTTAGGTGAGAAGTACAGTCACCCACGCATCCTCACTTGGGAACGACATGGCGATCACATGATTACTCTGGGTAACCACTACTTACCCATGGGTTTTGGGAAGGCAGCATCCGTTTGCCGTGGCCCCATTTGAACGTCGTCAGCAGTTGGTGACGAATTTCCCTGGGTTTTGGTCATGGTCAAGCCAAAGAGGGCTTTCTTGTCCATTTTTCCTTCTCGCAAGATTATTTTTAGTTTATCCTGCTGGCATTCGTTTCTTTTCCATCGCTTAGTTTACTAATTGTTTGCTACGTATTTCGAACAAGCCCTGTACGGTACCCACCACAATGCTGCGGTTTACCAAACTACCTTTCCGCAATACATACCCTTTTTTGGGTCGTAGCCGTTTCCCCTGCGTTCAACCCATGGTTTTCCCTACGCCCGTACCAAGGGCAACATTATACACCCTACCCTGGCGGGCCTCGCCCATTCGTCCCCCTAGTCGCCACATGGGGTTGATTCGCTCCTATTCCCAGTCCCCCACGGTTTCCCCGTCGAATCCGACCCCTAAAAAACGGTTAACTTTTCGTGAGTTGTTCCACAAGTACGGCAAGGTGGCCACTTTGGTGTATTTAGGAATTTGCGCGATCGATTTATCCTTGTGCGTTTGGTTGGTCTACGTAGCCGGTGAAGAGAAAGTAAAGGCCATAGAAAATTGGGCGTTGGACCGGTTCGGCGACTGGCTCCCACTGAGTAAATCCACCATAGAGGGAATGACCACTACCAGCGAGTCGTCTTCGGACCAGAATGACTCGGATAGCGACACCACGATTGCAACCCACCGACAGGGACCCAGTTGGATGTCCACGTTTCTGATCGGGTATAGCTTTCACAAACTGTTAACACCCATTCGTTTGCCCCTAACGGTACTGATCACCCCATCCGTTGCTCGAAAGTTGCGAAGTCTGGGATACTTCCTGCCGAAAAAATAACATAAAACAGCTGAATGGGTTACAAGTGATTTTTTTTTGATTATAGATTTCGTAAATACCATGCGATACGGTCATGACTTTGCCACACTCTTTCTCATCGATGAAGCGGTCGTCGTAGACATGAAACTGGAATAAAACTTTTATGTGCTGGAAATGATGCACTAACTAAGAGACAAATATACTATGCGACAGGGCAAATATTCAGGATACAGTACGTCCATTTTTCACACATTATATCATTTGTCGTTGTGCATTTCATAGTTATGGTGTAGGGTGAGTGCCACTGTAACTTTCTTGGCACCATGTCTTCCAAACTGCTCTTCTGCACGATGTTTGGTGAACGTCATATTGTATTGGACGACAAAGGTGCTTAGGAAGTCAGCCGAGCCCGGAATAATTTACCTGAGGATGATGCCTACTTAGTGGCTGGCTTCCTGTAGCATACCTTACTGAACGAAGGTCACCTTCCTTGGTGGGGTCCCACAGCTGACGAGAACTCCTCACTTCCATCTCCATAACTGAACCCTAAATCGCTTTCCCGAAAACGTCGACTTTTACCACCGTGTTTATAGAGCAACAAGGGCCTACCCATTCGTGGTTGGACTTTTATCTTCTCCGCTCATTTCTTCAGTAAATCCTGAGTCCGACATGCTATGTTTTTTTTTTGGTCTGACATTACTCACACTTAAAACTTAATTCTTGTGGATTTTTTTTCCAAAAAGCTGAAATACAATCACTTGTGCCTTTTCACTGGTTGCTACTGGCAATGCAAAAAATAAATAATTTTTTCCACAGTCAATGGTATTAAGTTTGCAGTGGGTAACCAACACATACGTGTTGTGATGAAACCACAGTTTGTGGTATCACACATAGGTGGTTTTGCGTAGGTGAGTGGAGAGCATATGTGCTGCTGCACAAAAGGTACGAAGAAATTAAGCATCAGTACCCGAGGTATTCCTAAAAAATCGGAACCCACCTGTCATTTATCACTAGTGTGAGTGACGTATTTATTTCACTTTATTTTTTTTTCATTGTAAAATTTATCATTGGGTTCAGAGAAGTCATTGTCAGAAATCAGTGTAGTATTTCAATTTTAATTTTTACTGCTATTTGCTAGGTTTTGACAGCGTATTTAAAGCTGCCGAAATTCTTTCCCAAAATCCATGTCCGCTCTTCAGTATTTCAAATAAAGTCGTACTCCACTCGTCTTTCGTACAGTTCAAGTTTTAGGTAGTTTGAGTGAAGTAATTTATTTCTAATATTGTGTTGGTCCACCCAAGTTTGTACACTTGTTTTAAGTGTTTTTCATTTTTTTTTCATTGAGTAAATTCAAGGGATCTGAATGTTCAGATATAATTTAGTTTATTGTGTAGTTTCCAAAGATCTGAATTTCCAGCTCTAGTTCATTTTATCGAGAAATCTCATAAGATTCAGTCCTCGAATCTAGTGGTTTCGTCATAGGATTTCATAAAATCCAGATCATATTGTAAGGGGTATTTCTTTGACCTCAGATTTAGTCTGATTTGTTGAGTAAAAGTGATTTGGGATATTGTATTCCACAATTCCAATTTCGATATCATTTCAACTATTGTGTCAGATTTTAACAGTTTTATTCGATCAAAATTTCTTAACATATTATCTGAAATTTTTTTATTTATTGGTTTAGTACGATTTTTTATATTCTTTTTTGTGGAATCTAGCGTTTGCCATGGCGGAAGAGAGATGTTCTTCGCAAAATCCATCCCGTCGGGTGATCCATGAACGCAGTACACAAAGGCCTACGCTGATTATCTCGCTCTCCTGGCCACCGTGTTTCTCCCGCTGCCCTTGCTGCGCAAGGAAGTGGCTCTCCCACTACCTAAGGTAAGGGGTCCTGTGTGGGCCCACTTCCCTTTGGTGATCTCACCATCACTAAAACAAAAGGGGAGTCAGCTGCTGACACACCAAAAAAAAATCCATTCAATCAATTAAAATCAATAGAGGGACCACCACCACTAAGTTTCACTTTTAAATGGTAAGGACTAGCTATCCTTGTCCTTTGCTTGTTCAAACGTTGTATTTCGTATGTTGTTTTCACCTTTGCAAAGTGGATAGCTAGTACATAATAAGGATATCGCCATTACTTTGTGTCCCCTTCCCCCTTCAAAGGCAACATGTCGTGGATTAGGTCTGTTTCGAGTACTTTTCCCCTAATCAATGGTTCTTCCATTCCGTGCATTGGTTGTAAGTGTCAAATTTGTGTAACTGTGTTATACATGTGTCTTTCGCTCGAGCAGTAGTTTGGTAATAGGTTTAAACGCATGCCTCGTAGGCGGGGTTTTCCACGCAATTGCGATTCTAGACGGAATACTGGCGACCTGGGTAAACTAACCGCGTATAGACCCACCATACCATTTGCATATGGCTTGGTACTACCGCTGTTGAATACTAAGTGGGCACTTATACCATTCGGGACCCCAAAACCATCGACCAGGTAGTTAAGGCCGGTGTGAAGGCTGGATACCGCTTAATTGGTAAGTCAACAACGAGTGCGGCTGTTCAGCTAAGGATGGGCTTTTGCTCACCTGGCAACTAACCTATGTTTACTCCTATCGGCTTCTTAGTGGAACGGATAAGAAAATGGCACCATGCCAATATGTAAGCTATTGCACGGCTTAGTAACCTCGCCTGCGAAACTAATCGTTTAGTTTTGTTATCCGAATCAACCCCGCTTTCATATTATACTCGATAGATACTGCTACGGGGTATCGTAACGAAGAAGCCATTGGGGCTACACTCCAAGATATATTTGCACACCCTGATGAGTATGGGGTAACCCGGTCGGACATCTTCATCACTAGCAAACTTGCTCCCGCAGATCAGGGGTTCGACGCTTGTTATCAGGCAGTCCAGCGTTCACTGAAGAAACTGCAGCTGGACTATATCGATTTGTACTTGATCCATTGGCCAGGCACCCAAAAACTGGCCCTGAAAAATCCACAAAACGCTATCAACCGTCGGGGCAGTTGGGAAGCACTCGAAGTACACTACCGCGAAGGACGATTGAGAAATATCGGGATAAGTAATTACACAATGCCGCACCTGTGTGAGTTACTCACATACGCCCAAATTCCCCCGGCTGTTCTGCAGTCGGAATTCCATCCACTCTACAATACCGCCGATGTGTTGCAATTTTGTGCCGATCACCACATCCAGTTCCAGGCCTATAGTAGCTTTGGAGAAGGGGCTCTATTAAACGGTACCGTGTCGCTTCCGGTGGTGGAGACCATCGCTAATAAATATCACGTTACAGTACCTGCCGTCTTGTTACGGTGGGCCCTGCAGCACCGGGCTGGGATTATTCCCAAAACCAGACACCCAGAAAGGATTCGGGATAATCTAGCCTGTTTTTCCTTTGAACTATCGGCAGAGGATATGGATGCCCTGGACCAACTGTCGAGTAATAGTATGCGAAAGTTTGCATGGGACCCCACAGATACTGTTTAAGGTAGGAAACTGGTATGTTTCGCCTGTGTT
This sequence comes from Dispira simplex, assembly GCA_027478255.1. Classification (NCBI taxonomy): domain Eukaryota; kingdom Fungi; phylum Kickxellomycota; class Dimargaritomycetes; order Dimargaritales; family Dimargaritaceae; genus Dispira; species Dispira simplex. The sequence goes on along the minus strand of JAOPJG010000238.1, from coordinate 645 downwards.
TTCATCGCGTACGTGGCCCTGATTTTTACTGTTGTATTTTTCATTTTCGATTACAGGTGTGCTTCTGATCAATTTATCCACCTTGGGCTATTTCTATTGTTAATTACGATTCTTTTCAGGCTGCTTTCATTGTTGCTTTTAGTGTATCCTGGTCAATTACCATTATTTGTCCGCTTATTGCAAATAATTTACACGGTATCACTTTAGAATTTTTAGATGGCAAAGGGTAACAATTTTTTCACATTCTGGTTATTTTTGCTTGCAAGTATTACGGATAGGCTGGATGAGTCTCAGCGCAGTGAAAAACCCAATGAATCAACGGTTGACTGCCAACCAACAGCTCTGATCACGACTAATCGCCGCTGATGATTCGTATTTGTAGTGGAAATTTCTTTGGTTAACTGACGAGGAAAATAGGATTGGGATGAACTACTATTTTGTGACATTGACGGTAGGCCAACATCAAATTAAAATAAACAATAAATTCTTCGATATATAATAATATAATATAAAAATAATATATTTCTGGTATGGCTAAAATAGCGAAATTTCAATGACAGATGTTACACCCCAAAACATTGTTGTCCAAATAAGGAGAACAATGTACAGACCAGTAGGTCGATCATTCTTGGAGGCATCTAGCCC